>JAQGAO010008337.1:0-10450 GCA_034697705.1 Ommatoiulus sabulosus | reverse complement strand
AACAGTTTAAAGCAAATATCCCTAGTGAAAGTTGACTTTATAGCTAATATCCCTAGACACTGTTGATGTGTGTATTATATTTAAACATGATATACTGTACGGAATGGCATTATCAGAAATACATTTCTTCACATTACACCTGATTCGTTACTGGCTTGGAAATCCCCATGAATAATTGAAAGTTATGGAGAAAAAAAATAATTTAAAATGGAATTTGAATTTTCTCGCAAATGTTTCTTTTCGATATTCAATGAAAGAATTTACATATTTGGTAATCATTTCTAATAAAAATTTACATTAAAATTAAAACTTAGCCAAATATTCTCTATGGTAAATATACAATTTCGGTACGTAATAGTACATGTGCATCCAGACACTTTTAACAAATTTAAGAAACACTACATTGTTCAAGAGTTATTCCAGACAATAATTACTTTTTTGATGTTTTGAAATAAGTGCTTTCAAAAAACAAATTTTTTTGTACATAAGATACAAGTGCTCATGTTATTCACATTTTGTTTAAAAAATATGTACATGTTAGAACCACGTATTATCCTATTCGGTCCAAAACACGCACTGAACAAATAAAATTTAATGTGATTGTTTTTTTATAGGTGTAATAATATATATTTAAATACTAAATTACATTTTGCCTTCCATTAAATCTTTTAAATATGTAGGCTATGATTATTCCCCATGCGGTGTTTCAATCCAAACGCCGATACTTTAATCAAAATCATTATCATTTCCCATTCATTATGCAGTTACTGTATATAAATAAGAAGAAAGAGTTGGTAATTAACCATTATTTGATGGGAAATAAAACGTGAAAAATAAATCAGCAAAAGTAATGACTTTAAAATTCTGGTGAGGCTATAAAGGGTTAAGTATATCCGTGTCATTGAGGTATGTATTTTTTTTAATCTTCCACCGTGAGCTCTGCTGGATGTATTCTGCTGCAAAGTTGGGTGAGGAATAAGCATATATTTATTTCAGGTACGGTACGTGAAAAATTATTTTTTGTATAAATACCAAAAAAACAAATGTTCTCCGTTGAACGAAATTAAGACACTCGTTCATTTTTAGGTAAACATGAGCAAGATATTCATAACATCACTTGGCATAAGAAAGTTGTCCTGCATAACTGCCATTAGAAATGCATCTAATGTAGCTGCAGCATTCGGATTGGGTAACATAATTTTAGAAATAAATAAGAAACATTTTATTCTTTTTTTCTTGGTTTGAAACAATTTTCGAACGATCAGTAAACTGCAATATTACTGAGCACGTTTGATTCAATTAAGAACTTAAGAAAAAAAATCGAATACCAGGTATGTTAGAATGCCTTGCATTTCTACGTAAATCTAATTTTTTTTAAATACACGTACACATGTGTAATATTATACTTGTGAATATTTTTATAATCATGCTTCGATTTTGGTTATGAGTTTACACGTACATGTATAAAAATTTTCGTAAAGACAATCAATGTGAAAATATGAGTTAAAAAACTTACCTAATCTTATTTTTCAAAAGTATCTATTTATTTTTGAAAAATACACCAGCTTAACACGAAATGGTTGATTTTGATCTAAATCTCATTCTTAACGCAAATGCCATTTATCTGAAGTTTTTCTAAAACTTTCTTTTAAATCTAAAACTATGTAACACGTGCTTTTATATTTTAAAAAAAAATTGGATTGTAAATATATTATACACACATACAACTATATTTGTATTTTTTCTGTAATTTTCGTAAATACACAAGTAGGCTAATAACATGTATTTATAATATACATGCCCATTCTTTATGCAAATGTTATTTATCTAAAATACACCTAACACTTAATTGCCTTATGGTCTAAAATTATGTAAAACTTGGTTTCATATTTTAAAAAATTGGATAATTAAAATAATATACACATACAACGGATTCCAACAGAGCTGACAGATGAACAGAAAAGCATCCAATCGACTGCTAGAAAATTTGCAAGGGAAGAAATCATTCCAAATGCAGCTCACCATGATCGAACCGGAGAAGTAAGAACAAATACATGTAAATATTAAAAAATACTATTTTAACAGAATCATATCAACCTTGATTGTATACTATAGTTTCCTACGGCTATTGCTAACAAGGCATTTCAACTAGGTTTACTGAACCTTAATATTCCAGAAGAATATGGTAAGTCATGTAACAACGACAACGTTCTAAACTCCAAACGCATGCAATATCATTTAAGAAAATATTTAATGAGTTTATAATTATAATTTTAGATTTATATTGACATTAAATGCACACGCAATATCCATAATTCTACTGTGAAGTACGCGTGCACAATTGCATACATGTACAATGTATAAGCACAGAACAATTTCGAAAAATACTACTCTGAAAATAGATTTGATATAATTTTATTTTCTACATAAAAATATTATTTTTAATTCCATATAAATTTAAATATCTTTTGAAATTCTTTGAAGATGAACAAATTCATCAGTCAAACAAACATCGTTTAGAATTTAGTTTTCACCATAGTAAAAACTGATAAAGATTCACTGACCGAAATGTGATGTAGTCTGGATAAATTCAAATACATGTATCCAATATAACCATTTACACAGAATATATTGAAAATGTATACATGCACATGTTTATATAAATAGCCTATTTCTACATGTATCCTGGGCCATTTTACAAAATATGTAAAGTTCAATTTAGATTTACAAAATAATCAATGAAAAAACTCCTTTAGATGAGATAAATCCTACCAATAAATCATTTGGTATTTGTTAGGGAAAGTAAGTGTAGAAATATTTGTTTTGGAAATTTTTAATATTGCAAATACAGAATATACATGTACAACTATATGACTACATATGAGCTCGTAGCATGACCATCTTCAAAACTGCATCATATGATCGTGATAATTGGAGCAAGAGTTAATTAAAAAAAATACTGTAGAAAAACCCAAAATATACAGAAACTTTGCTTATACGATTTGAAAGGACAAAATAGTGAAGTATGAATACTCATATAGGAGGTCCTAATTTATCGTGTTTCGAGTCATGTCTCGTTGGCGAGGAACTTAGTTACGGTTGCTCAGGAATCGCAAATGCTTTACTCAGCAACTGTTTAGCAGTGAGTATTTTCATGACTATAGATCGATATCAATTGCAACAATGTCCACTCATTGGTGCGAATGAGAACCAATGAAATGAAATAAAATAACAAGACATTTTTTTCAAGCAAAAACCGTTGCTTTTGGCAGCTAATGAGGCCCAGAAGAAAAAATATTTAGGAAGATTGACGGAGGAACTTTTGTTTGTGGTAAGCCCAAGCTCAACACTCAATATAAAATACATATAGATATTATTATGAAAATGTGGAACTTGATCGCATAAGATAACAATTTTACATACAGGCATATGCCATAACAGAGCCTACAGGAGGATCTGATGTTGCTGCACTGAAGACAAAAGCAGTGAAAAAGGGTGACGAGTATGTCCTCAATGGGCAGAAGATGTGGATTACTGGGGCAGGGGTGGCTAATTGGATATTCGTCCTAGCTCGCACAGATCCTGATCCAAAAGCTCCCACCCCAAATGCATTTACCGGATTCATCGTGGAAGCCAACTGGCCAGGTGTGATCATTGGTCGCAAGGAACCAATGATTGGACAAAGAGCATCTGATACCAGAGGAATAACTTTCGAGGATGTGATTGTTCCTAAAGAGGTAAAGAATAACTTGCTAACCACCATGATGCTGACGATGGATGCTCAAGGATGATTAAATATTTGTAAATTACTGTATGTCCCAGAATGTCATTTCTAAGATTGGCAGTGGCTTCAAGCTCGTTATGAACACCTTCGACTTTACCAGACCAGTGGTAAGGACTCAATTTTAATTCGGTTTTCTTGACACTTCAAAATATCGGTATTTAGCTGTTAGGCTACTGTTATTTGTGCAACCCATTAGTTTAGTTATAAAAATTAAATTTTGGTGAGTTTAAAATTATACTTGGTTTCGTAAATTGCACATCAAAAACGTTTACAAGTTTTTCTTATATTGTAAAAAAAAATTTGAAATCCGTTCAACATTCTTGTAATAGTTTAAATACAATTAAAAAATTATATGAATTTAATGCAATAATATCACTGATTAGTTGTTTTAGAACATTCTAGGAGGTCCAAGAAATTGTTGACTATAAAGCGTGCTTCACCAATTATTGTGAATTTATAGGTTGCATGCTTTGGAGCAGGACTAGCACAAAGAGCTCTCTACGAATCGATGAGGTACGCGTTGGAGAGGTCAACATTTGGAAGCAAACTCATTAATGTAAGATAACGAAAAGATTTAAAATTCAGTCAAAAAGAAAGCTTTCTAAGACAACAACAATGATTAAATCAATCGTTGGCAATCATTTAGCATCAGGCATTGGCCTTCATGCTTGCTGACATGGCCATTGGAGTCGAAAATTCCAAGATGGCCTGGATGAGATCAGCCTGGGAAGTGTCAAATGGCATCAAGAACACATATTCTTCCTCAATAGCCAAAGCTTACGCAACAGAATGTGCAAGCAAGTGTGCAGCAGATGCCGTACAGATCTTTGGAGGCAATGGATGCAGTCAGGACTATCCTGTAGAGAAGTTAATGAGAGATGCCAAAATATTACAAGTATGCCTAGCCTACATGTACAATGTATATGCATGTACTTGATTTTCTGTTGGATTTTAACAATTCTGGAAAACATCTCTAACGTACCACTTTCTATTTTTAGACTTACGAAGGAACATCGCAAATACAACGAATGATCATTGGTCGTGAATTAGTCAAACGCTTTCAAAGCAACTAACTTTTGAATGCAGTGGCAGCTTTCATGCCGTCATTTTTAGGGGTGTTCTGGAAACGACATACGTCCAAAAAGACTAATTGGTACAAGGCAATTTAGCATGACACATTTTGACCTTATCAAATACAATTGTACATGCATGTTTATAGAAACAGCTTTTCCTAAAGAATGCACTAGTGAGAAATGTTTAGACGAACATTTCGTACAAAATAGAACACCGCAATGAAATCATTTATACAAAATAAGCCATATTATGGAAAATTCATGAGACGATTCTCTTGTAATATAACAAATTCATCTGAATTATAATTAAGTAAGTAAATTATAACCAAAATTTACATTAGAACTCTGTGCTTGTAAGGTTAAAATATCTTCCGAAATACGAATAGTGTACAATAATGTATGTTCTGCTTATTTCATTATAAATCCATAACGGAAGATCGCTTAATATGGATGCAAACCTTGGAGAAAGTAAGTTAACATGATCTTGGAACAAGCACTTATTACAAATCATTCTTGTGGTGTAATATGTAATTTTATTCAGTTTCCACCATGTTGATTTCAAAGGAAACTTGAATTGAATGAATTATTGTAATACCATTCAAAGTTCTGATACTTGAAGCTCCCTTTACGTGATTTAATCTTGTTGTATTAATTCCTTATCAACCCCAGTATTGTTACTTTTCATTTTAATTACAGCTTACCTATCACGCTAACTTGTCAACTAACATATAATCGTACTATTTATTTATCAGCAAAGTTAGTGCAAAGTATATAGACGAACATCAGATAAAAAACTCAAGTTTGTTAACCTTGGGATACAGCCTTGACTACAGCTTAGTGTACTATTAAGTAGGCTTTTCCAGGTTAGTATTCAAAGCAGATCTACGCAGTTCGCCATCGTGGATGGTACAGCGAGTGCCACTTCCCGTTCGAAGAGTCAAATTGTACCAACTAGCTAAACGTACGTATAAAACTAAACATTTTTTTAAACCTACAGTATATTTTATTGGCCAAGTTCGCCTAATTCCCGCAAGAGTGCCGCCGTATTTCTAACACTATTTGAGTTTACGACTTCCAGCCTACTTTCAAAGTCAACATTCTCATTCACTGTGATAACTAGTTATCTCAAAAACCCTAAACCATGCATTAATTAACACGCACGCCTGCGTAGTTGTGTCAGCTTGACTTAGACTTTTTCAATCCCGCCCGCGGTGAGCAAGCATTCGCAAATATTCATACTGTTTAGAAAGTACAGAAAGTATAACATGCGATACTAACAATACCATAAAAAACCTACACATACACAATTTATTTTCTCTTCACTTACAAAAGATCAACCTAACAATCCTCCGGTTGTATAGATTTTAATGAAATTTGTTGGAAAAATTCTACCATCATTCCTGAACATACATGTATTTCAACAAATTTTTCATAAAATTGCACGTGCTTAAAACTCTAAAGCAAAGATGGACTCCGGGGAGTTAGTGGCTCAGCAGCGGTCTGTTGTTCGTTTTTTAACTTCTGAAGGCATTTCAGGAGCAGAAATGTAAAAAACCTTGAAGGTCCGAGTAATATGCAAACGTTCACTCTAAGAGTGGATAAGAAAATTCAGAAATGGACGACAGACAACTAAATGATGCTCAGAGAAGTGGGCAGCCAGTGTTTGGGCGCGAGCACAAAGAATGCTTATCAGAGTGATGGTCAGTGTGCTTGGTGGCGCCACTGCATGCGTTGTGCTAAGTGAAACATTCCGCGTAAAACCTTGCACATGCGCATATTAGGTTCTCATGCTAAGCGCAAGACACGTTTTTACGATACAAAGGCGGCATAGCTACACTTTTGACCAAAAGTGATCTGTGTGCCACTCTGTGCCTTAAAAATCTACTTTCGGAAGCTTATCAGCGCTTCTTGTAAGCTCAACCTGGTTCGGCTAGGCTTTCTTTGTGTGCGCCCTCCCGCTTGGTGGTGCTAATGTACACCGAGTAGTAAGCGCCTACAAAAAGCATTCTTTGTGCTCGCACCCTATGTCAGAAATGCTGATTTGGAAGCTTTGGCTTAAAGTTTAAACGTTAGCCGACCAAGTTTTTTGAGCGCGGCAAAAATGCATCTCCCAAAATGGAATTTTTTTTTTAATAATAGATGACGTTTACATGTATATTTACCTACCAAATATCATTAAACCCATACCGCCGCTAAATTTTAATGATTGTGGAAACTTAATGAACACTCCTCGTTCAAAACACTTTTAACACGATTTTGCAAATAATTGAGGTAAAAATACAGCATGAGGATAAATAAATGCATATTATTAAAAATAAATTCGAAAAATAAAACTGTTTTCAACCTTAAATAAAGAACCGAAAAAAATTAATTTCCACCATGAGTGATGAACTCATGTACTGACATTCAAACTGTTCAATAAAAATAAATTAATATTAAATGCATTTTTCATGAAGAACAGTCCTTGGCAAAAAAAGTCCTTTAAAAAACATTTTTAATATACATAAATATAATGTTGTTGTAATAAACGTGAAAGGTGCCAAGTTAATCAATGAAATGTTTTGACTACCGGTATCTCAAATTAGCATGCGCCGTTTACTGCCAACCATCCGGAAACTGTCCACATTCACAGCCCCTAAAGATGCCTCAAAACTTGCTGCTACATTCGGTTTTGGTAAACATCTTTTCTGTCATTTCAAAAGAGTACATGTACCATACATGTGCACTCAATTTTCAAGTATAATCATACTTGTGATTTCCAACAGAAATGACCGAAGAGCAAAAAAATATCCAAGAAACTGCTAAGAAATTTGCGAAAGAAGAAATAATTCCAAATGCTGCTTATTTCGACCAAACAGGAGAAGTAAGCTTATTTTTGGACATCTCTTATGAATTGGGCACAATTTCTAGTAATACTGAAAAGTTAAAAAATTACAAGGTGTGAGACTTAGACGTAGACGTTATGTCCATTTCAAGACATAAATCGATAGTTAACTCTGTAATACAACAAAATATCTCCTTAATTTACAACAAGATTAAGAGTTACTATTTGGAAAAAAAATCACGGATGTACATTATCATAAGACGCTATATAATACAACAAATTATTTGTACATTTTAACAACAGTTTCCGATGGAGATTGTCAAAAAAGCGTTCAAAGTTGGATTAATGAATGTGCTTATTCCACCCGAATATGGTAAGAAAGATAATCTAAACCAATAAAATGTGTTCGAAATTCTTGCAAAAAAAGCTCCTGGGACATCCCCACAATTAGAATCATACCAACTATATTTTATATCAGTTTTGACATTTTTTGCAATATGCTCGAGTCTGGTGTAAAAGCCAATAATTTTGCCAAGTTTTTAAGATTAAATAAAATATTAATTTAAAATGAACTTTACATTAACAAGGTGGTCCTGGAATGTCTTGCTTTGAATCAAGCTTAATAGGGGAAACGCTTGGCTACGGTTGCACAGGAATAAGATCAGCAATCTTATCAGGTTCTTTGGGAGTAAGTAAAATTTTCAGTCAAAAATTCAGATAAATAATTCAAAAATGTACAAGAAAAAAATATACGAACAAGTAATCATGAAGTTGGTTATATCCTTTATAAGCAAACCCCTTTACTACTCGCTGCTAATGATGCCCAGAAGAAGAAGTACTTGGGAAGAATGACAGAACAACCGATGTTTGCAGTAAGACAGCTTTCTATATACAGGGGGTATTCAAAATACCCCCCCCCCCCAATTTTCTAATTTTACACACCCGTACAATATTGTTAAAGTAGCGTCTAATATATCCAAATTTCTACAACATTGAGTCTCCCAAAGAAACTAAAATGAAAAGCATGCTTTTAAGTTTCCATAATTCGGCAAGATTTCTATCCTAATACTCAGTTCAACTAATCAAAAAAAAATTTAAATTATTTCAAGGATATCTTGAATCAAAATTCAACAAATTCAGAGTTCGCTGCAAATAAGGCCATTGGAAATTGATTTCTTGTTTAACGTCCCCGCCCGCCCCATTGGTGACCCTCCGCCCCTACAAAATAGAGAAAATAAAAAATATCCGCCCGCCCCATTGGTGGCGCTCCGCCCCAACAAGAAAGAAAAAATAAAAAAGAGCCGCCCGCCCGTCTCTCACAAAAATAGCCCCACGCATGCGCAGATACTGTAGATTGGTTTGTAGGCTTATGCATATCCTGAAAGAGGAACGAGAATTACATGTAAATCAAATCTGATTGGAATAGAGTCCCTTTCAAATGTCGGTCGCGCCATCCAACGACAGAAAAGAGAAACCTTGATGATAGGATGAAAGCCACGCAGCGGCTGTCTCATGTCATAAGCGCGCAATTTAAACATGGATAGCCTGCATTTATAACTTACGATCAGCTGTCTTAAGTTGGTAGCTAAAATTATCTTTTAATTAAGACCAAATGATGCAAATTGGACTTCAGATCCGACATGAAATAAAAGTTTTATTAATATAAATTTAATATACAGTTGACAAAAAACTATGTACACAGTATGAAAATTGCTGTTTTCGGAAAAAATAAACGGTGTAAATTTTTGAAAGTACATTTATAATAACACTTACAGTACAAAGACTATGTAATAACTACTAGAATTTTAAAAAAAACATACAAGTGTATTTTGAATTATAAAAAACGAATATTTCATGGCAAGAAAAAGTATGTGAACATCTTCCGACTGTGTAAACTGGTAGAATTTGCTTTTTTCTGGCCATTTGGTTATTTTTCACCTAATAAATTATGATGATTTAACTTCAGGGTATAAAGACTAATTAGTTTATCATCACATAGATAAGTTCTGCAGAAAATTTAGTTCATAATGGCCTAAACTAAATCAGTTCTGGTTAACAACGAGAAATAGATGCTCAAATGAATTTTAGTGAAAATTTAATATTGAGAGATGGCAAATGAATTTAAAATTTCATGTATGCAGCATATAAAATCTCAAAAAACAAAAAAAAAAAATAGACGGGAAATGTCATATACTCAGAACAAGCAATCCTTGTAAACTATCCTTTTGTCTGTATAATTTAAAATGCATCTGATAGTTTATTTCGTCCCAGCCTTTCCTGATTCTGATGCAATGTGTTTGGTTAACATTTATTTGATGTGAATGCAAAGCTTGTATGGATCATTATGCCATTTACATGCTCACAATGTTTTCATATTCTTGCAGCCTTTTTGGATTTTTCAGAGCAAATCTAACAACCTGTCGTTTTTCCCTCACAGATCACTTACATGGATGGTTTGTTTTGAGTTTGTTAATGACGTTTCCGGTTTTTTCTGTTTTTTTGAGATTATATATACTGCCATCTCTCGATATTGAATTTACACTGAACTTCAATCGAATAACTCTTTTCTTTTTGAAAACCAGAACTGATTTACTTTAGGCCATTATGAACTAAATTTTCTGCAGAACTTACCAATGTGATGATAAACTAGTTAGTCTTTATACCCTGAAGTTAAATCATCATAATTAATTAAAAATAACCAAATAGCCAGAAAATCGCAAATTCTACCAGTATATAGGAAGATGTTTACATACTTTTTCTTGCCATGAA
>JAQGAO010008336.1:0-10450 GCA_034697705.1 Ommatoiulus sabulosus | reverse complement strand
TCTCAACGTTCTTTGAAAATTAAAAGAATATAATAAACATACATGCTGTACAATTTTGCGGAAATTAGAATAATAATTAGTATATTAATCAGCCAAAAATTGGGAATCTCACATTTTTTTAATCAATTTTGTCATTTTTCGAATTTAATAAATGACGTCATCGGCAAAATTTTAGTGAGTGACGTCATCAGAACGCGTACGAATGACGTGATTATCAGAATTGTAATGAATTACGTCATAATCAAAGTTTTAATGAATGACGTTATCAGAAATTCATTGAATGACGTGATCATCAGAACTTTTACGAATGACGTTATCATCAGAATTTTAATAAGTAACGTCACAAGAAATGAAATGATGGATGTCATCAGAACTTCAATGAATAAAGTCTTCTGAACTTTTATGAATGACGTCATCTTCACAATGTGTAAATAAGTGCAACAATTGACGCCTTCTCAATTTTAATGAATGATGTTTTTCATTAAAATGTGTTTTTTAATGAATGAGGTTTTTCATTAAAATGTGTTGTTTTTTTGGACTAATTGTGTGAAAAATAAGATTTTCTATATAAATTAATATTTCCTTCATTTTTTAAACAATCACAATTTACGAACATTTATGTTTAATATTTTTTTTCATAGAAATTAAAACATCATGGACAAATTTATTCGCACTTACGAACACGTACATTTATAGTTATTTACCCGAAATGAGCATATCTTCTTACCGAGCAAAACAGCTGCGAGTTTAGTGTCTCCTCAATGTCTTCGCATTCGGTAGACCCGGGTTCGCCACTGTCTCGGGTCGACTGTCTTCACTTTGGTTTTCGTGGTTTTCCGAAGTCGTTTTCAGGCAAATGCCGTGACAGTTCCTCTAAAAATCGGTCACGACTGTAATTCGTGTCTTAATAAATGTAACTTAATTGATACATGATCTATTGATTTGGTGCTTCATTTAACTTTCGATCATTTATAAAAAAACGAAAATATTCGAAAAAAAATTTTAAACAAATGTAGAAAAGTTTTAAAACCTTTAAATTTCCAAAGTATTTCGATAGTTCCTCAAAATGTATATTTTATAAGCACGTTGTTTATAAAGTCTTTAAAATCTGTTAGAAATCTTTAAAAAATGTTGCAATCAATTAGAATCTCGTAGTTTTTTCATGGACATGTATTGTTTTTAATGTTATTTACCCACAAATAACTCCATTTTTCTTATAAGGACTGTCTCAGCACCGTAGCATTCGGTAGACCCAGGTTCGCGACTGTCTCAGGTCAACTGTCTTCACTCTTCATGGTTTTTAGCTTAATTTTTTAAAAAAAAAAGGATGACGGAAGAGTTAATCATTTTTTTGTTAAGACAGGAATTACGGTCGTGGCCGATTTATAGAGGTACTGTCCCGGCATTTGCCTGAAAACTACTTCGGAAAACCACGAAAACCGAAATGAAGACAGTCGACCCGAGACAGTGGCGAACCCGGATCTACCGAATGCGAAGACAGTGCTGAGACACTAAACTCTCGGCTACGTCGCTCGGTTACAAACGTTACTCATTTCGGAGTAAGTAACTGTGAAAAATCATGAATGGACCATAATTTATTTTATTTATTTCCAATAATTTTACTTCATACTTTGTCAAAGTTTTCTAAATGAATTTCTATAGACTTTTTCCAAATTCTATAGACTTTTTCTAAATTCTAAAGACTTTTTCCAAATATTGCGTTTTAAAAGTACTTGCGTACTTTTAAAAAATTGTTTTTATAACTACGTTGAAACTTTGCAAAAATTGAAAATAAATGAAAGAAATTTCAAAGAACTGTAACAATACTTTAAAATTTCGAAGTGTTTAGTGTCTGGATCACTTTTGTCGCATTCGGTAGACCCGGGTGTGCCACTGTCTCGATTGCACTGTCTTCACTATGAAAAGATAAGAAGTTTACATAAAGATTTTTTTATTGTTTAAAATAAAAGTTTAAAATTTTTTTAAATATATTGGACGTGGACTTGGAACGTTTTAAAACAAAAATAGTCACATTTCAGGGGAAAAAACACATCGGAAGTTTTGGAAAATCATTCAAATTTAGGAAAATACTTACCTCCTTCAAAATAGTTTGGAACATTTTTAGAATTTCGCGCCATTTTTGTCTTTTTTTCTAAATAATATACATTTCTTAAATTTAATCATCTCAACTTATGGACAAAGATAGCCCCCACTAACGTACTCTTACCCATTTGTTATTTACCCAAAAATGAGCCTCGTTTGATACTGAGCTAAGTAGTTATAGCCAAGCGTTTACTCGCATTTGGTAGACCCTGGTTCGCCACTGTCTCGGGTCGACTGTCCATGCTTTTTTTTTCCAAATGTCGTTTCTCAGACACAATACTTTTCTTAATAAGTTTAATTTAAATTTAACAGCTCCGATGAATCCATTTTCTTTAATTTTATTTTTCGAATTTTTCTTGTAATTCCTGTCTGTGATGTTATTATTTTAAGTTTGATTTTTGTTATTTAGAATTTGATTTTATTATTTTCGATTAAAAATCACATCGAAAATAATAAAATCAAATTCTTAATATAAAAGCTACATTTTAAATAACAAAAATCAAACTTAAAATAATGGTCTAAATGGTATCCGGACAAAATAAACTGAACAAAATATACTGGTAAAAAATATAGGGGGCAAAAACATACTTGACAAAATATACTGAACAAAATATACTTAACAAAATAAACTGAACAAAACATACTGGGGTAAAAATATATTGGTAAAAAATATAGGGGGCAAAAACATACTTGACAAAATATACTGAACAAAATATATTTAACAAAATAAACTGAACAACATACTGGGGGAAAATGTGGGGACAATGTACTGAACAAAATATACTGCGTTTCATATATTATTACCCCAGTATGTTTTGTTAAGTTTATTTTGTTCAGTATGTTTTGTCCAGTATATTTTGTCCTAGAACCCGTCCACTTGTCTCGCCATCAAACACATTTCTCGACTGACCGTTCCACTCCTAGATCCGCACGTTCGGACATTACTCGGACCTTAACATTGTCACGCATTTCTGCTCCTCAAATGCCTTCAAAAGTTAAAAAATTGCTGCTGAGCAACTATATCCTCAGATTCCATCTTTAAACACCAATTTTAAGCACTCGCGAGTTTTGAAACATCTTTTAATGTTGAAATATATGTTCGGGAATGATGGAAGAATTTTTCCAATAAATTTTGTTAAAATCCACGCAGCCATTATTTTTTAAAAAAATGATTGTGGAAACATCCCTTGTAATTTACGAAATTGCCTGCTCCAATGGTATTCCACCATCCAATGTTGTCCTTCGCTATAAATGCGGTACATTTAAAGAAATACCATTGTTTGACCATTGTTTGATCAAGCTACTGATCCTGAAAATTAATTGGGAAATCAGCATCATTTCAGAGACTTAAAACGTGGAACGTTCGAGGTTGCTCGAACTTTCGATACCGAGTAATCTAGCAAATATAGTTTTTAATTTGTTGCCGTACGCGCATTTTCAGCTCATGAAAATATATATTTATTTTTTTAAAAATTTGATTTTGTTGTTACAGGCCGTCAGGCGAGCCGCAACATGTGCCATCATGGACACCACGGTCCCAAACTTCCCACCATGAACGATTTGCCGCTTCCATCTGGATCTTGGCAACAGGCGCACTCTTCCAAACAAACCAAATATAACTTGCTGTTGTTAGCCAGTGCCACATTATTGGCCAGCACAATCGCCTATGTAAGTGAAACTTCCGGTTTTACGGAAGTTTGTAAATCCGTGATTTTCCTGTCGCTGTTTAGGGCCGGTCTAATCGCCGATTAATTTTACCAGACCTTGATGAAATTGAATATTGAAACAATTAGTTTGGGTCGCTTTTTTGGGGCAAATTTGCAAAATTGTCAATAGTTTCCGAGGACGAATTTGCAGAATTTGAAAAAATGTACTGAGGACACATTTGCAAAATTCTCTATTTTCTGAGGTCAAATTAGCAAAATTTTCAATGGATTCCGAGGATAAATTTGCAAAATTGTAAACAGTTTTCGATGACAAATTTGCAAAATTTTCAATAGTTTCTGAGGACGAATTTGCAGAATTTGAAAAATGTACCGTGGACACATTTGCAAAATTCTCAATTTTCCGAGGTCAAATTTGCAAAATTTTGAATGGATTCCGAGGATAAAATTGTAAACCGTTTGAACGACAAATTTTCAAAATTTTCAATTGTTTCTGAGGACGAATTTGCAGAATTTCAAAAATGTACCGAGGACACATTTGCAAACTTCTCAATTTTCCTAGGACATATTTGGAAAATTTTGAATGAATTCCGAGGATAAATTTGCAAAATTGTAAACAGTTTTCGATGACAAATTTGGAAAATCCTCAATAGTTTCCGAGGACGAATTTGCAGAATTTGAAAAATGTACCGAAGACACATTTGCAAAATTCTCAATTTTCCGTGGACATATTTGCAAAATTTTGAATGAATTCCGGGGATAAATTTGCAAAATTCTCAACCGTTTCAAAGTACATGTACAATTTTGAACATTTACAACCTTTTTTCCGAGTACAAATTTGCAAAACGTTCAAAATTTTTCCGAATACAAATTTTCTGCGTAGATTTTGCAAAATTCTGGGTAACAATTTTGTCGTTGGTCAGGGAAATTTTGTTTTAAAATCTGGAAAAGTCATTGGAAGTTGAATATGAAATTTCTGAGCAAACCCTGAAAAATATCAATGAGCACTGCTGACAATGAGGTTACTTTATTTGGCAGGTGGCGACGCACGATATCATCGACTTCAACTGGGGACCGAAGTTGATAAATAAGAAGGATTAATCACTGGACCGTAGCATTTATAATCGTCGTAAAAATCGCAAGTTCTTTCGGGAGATCTGCGCTCTCGATTCTGTAATTAATGCGTAAGTGTATAAACAGCGAACTTGTCCTATGTAGAAATATATGAATAAACGCAGTCAATACCGCTAGAAGTAATATTCGATTTCAAACTTTCTTCAAATTTTCCAAAGTTACTGTTGAAAGCGCAATTTTCTTACGACAGATGTTGTATCTGGATTCGAATATGAAGATGCTAAGGTAATTTAATTTAATTTACTTACAGATGTCAGGGTCGTAAAATACAAGAAGTGTTCATTAACCTTCCGTTATCAATTAAAAAAAAATGACTGTATGGATTTTAATGAAATTTCGTAGAGAAATCCACGTCAACTTCATCTATTATTGAAATAAATGTCCATTTTGTTCGGTGCATTTTTGGGAGCGAGTGTATGCCTCTTTCAAAAAAAGCATTTGTTCGGGACACTCGACGTCCACTTTTCTCACCATCAAACATTTCTCGACTGACCAATCCACTCCTAGACCGAACTTTCGGACATTACTCGGAACTTAAACGTGTCGCGCATTTCTGCTCCTCAAATGCCTTCAAAAGTTAAAATATGGCTGCTGAGCCACTATTTCCACCGACTCCATCTTTGCGCACCAATTTTAAGCAAGTGCAATTTTTGAAACATTTCTTTTAATGTTGAAATATGTTCGGAAATGATGTAAGAATTTTTCCAACAAATTTCATTAAAATCCACACATCCGTTTTAAAAAAATAATTATTGCGTAAATTTTATGAACACCTCTCGTACTGTTTGTATAAAAAAATAAATAGAGCGTATCGTCAAATAATGAAAGTTAACATGACAATTTTTTCCCACGATGTTTGCATATTTTTGACTTTTCCTCAAAATAACGAAAAAATAAATCTTGAATCCAAATTATTCTAGTGTTTTCTACATCATTCCTGAAGTGAGTTTGTTGTTGTTCAAGTCACATAAAATTGAAAAAAAAACAACATCAAATTTAGAAAATGTTGGTAAAATTCATGAAATTGAGAAGTTTTGCTAGTACTTTTTGAAATAAAAGTTCATCCAAGAAATCTCACATTTTGATAAAATCAGTGAATAATGCATTATTTTTAAGAAAAAATTTTTTTTGTAGGAAACTTTAAATGTTTGTTAACAACTTACTAACAAAGTAGAACAAAAACAAAAAAAATGAAAGAAAAAAAGAAAATTTATTGATATTATTATCTGTTCAGTCATGACCGACACTCAAAGACTTCGTATGCCAACTTCTTTTAATAAAAATAAAATATCAGCTTTTATTTTAAAATAATTTCGCTCGAAATCATTAATTTACAGTCGAAAATTAGAGCTAGTTTATAAATTAAATGAATTTAAGGTTTTTTTTCTAAATTTTTTGTATTTTTGAAACACCCGCTACCATGCTTAGGGATTTATTAGGTACAAAATAGGGACTTATCTACACACGTGTATTTTATTTAATCATAGACTTCTATGTCCTTACCCGCATCTGGCAGCACTGTCTATTCCATATTTCCAGTGGCAAAATTTCGCTTGTCATTACATCGTTTGTCAAGTTTTTAATCGTTATTTTCGTCGTTTGAAAATGGTTCGTAATGTTTAATATTATTACCGTAGTTTTATTACGAGGCTTAGGCTCTTCCGAAAGGCAAAAATCCCGATAAAATCGCTGGAATTTATCCGAATGGAGGACTTGATGATCTTGTTGTTTTCCACAGTTGTCCCAACCATCAGACGCTGGTGCTCCAGCATCATTCAAGGAGGGAACTTATGGAGTTCCAGATCCAATGATTAATAAGTACATTTTATTTAATATAGTTCCATTTATATAAAACCGTTATCCAACTCCTTTTAGCATTGAGTGTTGTTGGCATAGACAGCCACGTACTGGTCAAACAATGAGGGCTTCAAGCACAGTAAAGCTGGAGTTGATTCATATTAAAAGTTCTGTATATTGAAGTATTTTAACGACGCCCAGGGTAAAGTATGGTCGTTAATGAGTCAAAAGACGACTCGGTTTCTTGGCTGGTTTAATGAGTGATTGTCACCGAATGAAGGTTGCCAAATCTGGAATTTTTACATGGTTGGTATTTTATATACAGGCTTCCCCCAAATCTAGAAAATCAGGGTAATATGAAAGACGTCAGAAAAGATTCATGGATAAAATATTTCTCTTATTTTCAGTGGTCAGGGTAATTTGATTGAAAACCTAGAAAAATCAATGAACAAATGAAGCCATCTTCAAGTGTTCGGTAATATCGACGACAACGACCAATCGCAATTTTGCTTTGCAACGTTTCGGCACCATGTCCCTTTATTCAAGCTCTAAGAAAAAATTGAAGTAAATTACAAAAGTTAAAACATACAAAACTCATAAGAGCGTACAAAAAGCACTTCCAATGTATGGAAATAAATTTTCCAGGCCCTAAAAGGTGTAAACGAGGGTGCAATTGTAAGAAAAAATTAAAAATTCTGCTGTAGAACACGAATGTAACCGAAGCGGGACATTTTTCAATAGATGATTAACGGTCCGTGGAAATGAATTGCTCTGATGTGGCGGCTCTTTCGGATAATAGTTTAAACCGGGGTCCCGTGTATGATTTCTGCACGTTAAAGATCCCTCTTGGGGGGGGGAGAGGGTGGAAGGCCCCCTTCGTAGGCAAAATTTCCATGAAGGTGACACTGGGCCTCTGGCTTGGTCCAAGCTGCTCTGTTTTTAAATGTGAACCCATTGTCACCAGTTTACTCCTAACATGCATTTCTGTATAACGTATCTCATTTGGTTTTATTTTGTCATTTATTTTCAACTTATAATTAAATGTTTCTCTATTTGACTAGGTTCAGTAACGTCCGTTCCGATGTCATCGCCAAGCATCCTCTTGAGGTTTCCGAAAAGAAGGTCCGATGAATGCTTCGTCGTTAAAATATCTATTTACCCCGGTGTTTTTATCCCACGTCATTAATTCTATTAAAAATTGTTGAATTTTCAGTATTTCAATAGCCAGAAAAATTTTGATTTGGCAATGATGAAACGCATTCAGGGAATTCACGCCCCGTTGAGGCTCACTATGGAAAGGGATGCCGCTTCCAAGGTAGTTTAATAAATAAAACACGGTTCCTCCCACTAAGAACAGGGTACCCCCAGACCTGGACAACCTGGAAAAGTCAGGGAACTTGAAAATGTCAGGGAAAGATGACTTATTTTGAAAAAGTTGAAGGAATTCAATGTTTTATTGTTGTCACAATCCAAAATTAATGCTTCTACGTGGTTAGGATATAGTTAATAAAATTCTGGCGTTTTCAAGGATGAATTTGCAAAATTTTCGACTTTTTTGAGTACAAATTTGCAAAAGTTGCAAAATGTATCGAATGCAAATTTTTAAAATTAAAAAAAAAGGTTTCATGCTACTTTTGTAAGAACATTTCCAAGCACAATTTTTCTATGTTAATTTTAAAAAATACCCACAGTTGTCATTAGTAAATTAAGCAAAATATTTACTATCGTCCTGCGTAGCTTTTGCAAAATAGTGTATAACGTTGGAATGTCAATTTTAACATGGTCATTGGTCAGGGAAATTTGTTTAAAAACCTTTTAAAAGTCGGGAAGTACTTAGTAAATTAAGCAAAATATTTACTATTGTCCTGTGTAGCTTTTGCAAAATCGTGAATAGCATCGGCAAGTCAATTTTGACGTGGTCACTGGTCAGGGAAATTTGTTTAAAAACCTGGAAAAGTCAGGAAGTACTTAGTAAATTAAGCAAAAATATTTACTATTGTCCTGTGTAGCTTTTGCAAAATCATGAATAGCGTCGGCATGACAATTTTGACACGGTCATTGGTCAGGGAAATTTGTTTAAAAACCTGGAAAAGTCAGGAAGTTAAATTTGAAATTTCTGGGGGAACCCTGAAGAAGCTTAAAATAATGCACAATTTCCGTACGCAATTGAACTGGTCGCTATATCCGCCTATTACATCCTCACATTTCAGATTCAGCGATTGCCGTTTTTACCAAGTTCAAATATCATGATGGAAACATTAACCGGAAAGGACGAGACAATCGGATTTGAAAACGTTTTTAGCGGTATGCCGAATGTTTCCGTTCAACGTTGCTCAAATTGAACTGATATTTCTTATTAACCGTATTTACTCTTTAATTTTTAATTCTCAGATGCAGAGACTTCCGACTCCATGTTACATCCTCACTTGGTGATGGAGAAAAATTTAGGATTTATTTGATTCGGATTTTAACTGATACTTTTCCAATTTCAGTCTTGTGATCAACGTCTAAAATCTCGAATTAAAACATCGATTACTATTATTTATTGATATTATTAATACGTCTACAGCAGGCGCGAACCGAAGACATTTATTTATCAACCAGTTTTTCCCCTCATTTAGGACATTATTCGAGGCTCGAAACTGATACTTTTACAAGAATTTTACAGGTTTTGAAAAATATCTCGAATACCAGTTGCGAGAAATCAGATGATTTTGTGATAGATTGATTCAAGTACAAAAAAGTAAAACTGATGGAAAGATGACAGAACTAGATTTATTCCTACAGCCATAAAATTGCTCGTAACGCAATTTATCCCCGAGGTATGCTAGTCGTAAGGAAATTGACCGAGTGGTGATCCAGTGGATGAGATTCCCCCAATATCGTACGAAGGATGTTCATCAAATTTCCCTAATCGTTTAAGTAAAAACAAAAAATAAAATAAACCAGATGTGTGGATTTTAACGCAATTTGTTGGAAAAATTCTTTCATCATTTCTGAAAATAGTTCAGCATTAAAAGATACGTTTCAAAAATTGCACTCGCTTGAAATTGGTGCGCAAAAATGGATTCCGGGGAGATATTGGCTCAGCACGCAGTATACGTGATACCAGTATGGTCACTCCGTGTCGGCACCTTTCATGTCCCCATGTCCCGAAAATACGACTGCAGCGCAAGAATTGATACGGCGGATAGTTCCCAATACTTTCCACGGGATATGATCGTATCGTAGGTGACGTTCCACTCGCTCGACATATTTCGTCTGTTTTTTTTTTTCAAATTCGTGTGCTGTTTTTTAACGAAAGAGGAAACTCGGCTCGGTCGTACTGTCAAAGTTTTTATGATATTATTGAAAGGTATAGCGAATGTAGCGTAAATATTTTGCGCGTACCTGCCTTAACTATCTCGTTCTCAGGCCCCTTTCCTGACGTTCTTCCAAGTAAACGACATAAAGATAGCGTTTGGTAGGTTTTAGAATTTTGAACACGTTTTCGTTTAGATTTTGTTATCTAGCACGAAAAATTGAACAAATTTCTTTTCCCGATCCTCTTCAGCTAGACTCGTAACAAAATGTAGTGTTTTGCCAAGCTTCTCATCGCAATTCTTATTTTATTTTTCATTATGACAAAAAAATTGATATAAACAGGGTTGCCACTGACCTGCGAAGTCAGGCAATGTCAGGCAAAACTGAAAAAGTCAGGCAACTTTGTCAAAATTTAAAGAAAAGTCAGGCAAAGTCAGGTTGAGGTCAGG
>JAQGAO010008335.1:0-10451 GCA_034697705.1 Ommatoiulus sabulosus | reverse complement strand
TTTGTAGGGGCGGAGGGTCACCAATGGGGCGGGCGGGGACGTTAAACAAGGAATCAATTTCCAATGGCCTAAAGTAAATTGCATCCTTATTTAAGTTGAAAAGTTGTATGCATTTACATGAACATGCGAAGTGCCATGATGGTTTTGAGATAAAATACAAACTTCTAAAAATGGTATACTGAAAATTAATTTGTCCTCATATAAAAAACTAATGAATCGCCCATCAAGCCTCTAATAAGTTTATAATTTTGTAAACCATCACATTTATTCGTTAATTTATTGATAATACTTACATATGGCAATAAACTAAATCAAACCAGAAAAAACAGTGATGATAGAATTCTCTAAAGTGAAATGTTCCATTGTTTCTATATATGAGTTTTATAATCTACAGAAAGTAATAACAATGAAAATATTGATATTATCTTAAACATGAGGAAATATGCTATGTTGTTTGAAAACTGTTTACATTTAATTAAGAAATTCAAAAGGAATTTCATTGTACATTTCAGAGAAGTAAATGCAATTGATACACTTATGAGCAATTCTTTCAAACAAATTTCCAGGAACTATAATTGATTTGATTCATTAATAAATAAAAATATAGAAATATTACTTTGTGAATGATCCCAATTGTGTGCATAGTTTTGTCTATGGACTTCATTTCAGAGTGCTCCAAACCTTTTATTAACATTTCCAATTGTGTCCATGCAGTTAAACAACTAGGTGTCCTTAAAGTTTTTCGCCAACAAATGTTCCGGGCAATTGATCGCGAACAAAACATCCCCTATCACAAATGTTCATCACTACAATTTATAGCCAACAATAAATGTCAATCAGATTTATGTATTGGGCTGCCTCACTTGATCTATTCACAGTGGCGTAGGTATAGGATTTCCATGAGGCCGAGGGGGTATTCCAATGTCAATCGCGGTACAAACTTAAAGGCAGTGGCCCTCCAAACCTGTGACAGTAGCGGCCCTGAGGTTCCCAATGCCCCCAGGCAAGATTAATTTTAGTACATACGTATATGCAAAATTAGCATGACATTTTTTTTTTGCAAATTGTATAAATTTGTATTCACAAAACATTGTAAATTTTTAAAATTTGCACTCACAAAAAGGATGAGAATTTTGCCAATTTGTCCTCGAAAACGTATGAATTTTATAAATCTGTAATCGAAAACAGTTGAAAATTTTGAAAATTTGTCCTCGGAAACTTGTGACCCGTTGTGACCTGTTGAAAATTTGTTCTCGAGAAAACGTGGATAATTTTTCAAATTTTAACTCGGGAAAACATTGGAAATTTTCACTCGGAAAAACGTAAACAATTTATCTTCGGAAAAACGTGGAAAATTTTGCAAATTTGTACTCAGGAAAACGTGGCAAGTATGTCCTCCGATATCGAAATTATTACGCATTTGTCCTTGTTAAAATATGGAAAATTTTGACAATTTGTACTAGAGAAAACGTGGGAAATTTTGACTCGGGGAAAACGTGGAAAATTTTGAAAATGTGCCCTCGGAAAAACGTGAAAAATTTTGAAAATTTGTCCTCGTGTTGCACATTTGTACTCGGAAAAACGTGCCAAATTTGTCCTCCAAAATTGAAATTATTGCGAATTTATCCTTGGGAAAACATGGGAAATTTTTGTTAATCTGTTCTCGGAAAAAGGTGGAAGATTTGTCGTCGGAAATTGTTAAAAATGTGGCGAATTTGCATTTGGAGAAACGGGAAAATTTTTAAAAATTTAACCTCAGAAACTATTCAAAATGTGGCGAATTTATTTGCGGGAAGACATGGAAAATTTTGAAATTTTCTACTCGGCAAAATGTCGAAAATTTGTCCTTGGAAATTCTTGAAAATATTGTGAATTTGTCTTTGGGAAACTTGTAAAATTCTGAAAATTTGTACTTGTAAAAACGTATAAAATTTTGAAATTTTATTAATTTTTTTAAATATAATTTTTAATAAATTAAAATACAAGAAAAATCAACATTTTGCATTTGGACCCTAAACCAACCGCGAACAAGTAGAAGCATTAATTTTGGATTGGGATTTGGGACAGCATCTATACGTTGAATTTCCTTGACATTTTCAGGATAAGTCATTATATTCCCAAACATTTACTGAGGAACTCTATACATGTAGCCTATATCATGTCATGAATTTATTTGACGACATTATTAACAATAAGTAATTTCATAGAGCATGATCTGGATAACTCTAGAATACGTTTCTCTCAAGTTTGTTTTGGAATTAATCTTAAGTAGTTTCTGTTCTATCAGATATGGGAATTTCTAAATTTAAATCATTGGAAATATTCAGTTCAATTAAAGCACGTTAAACAAACAAAAATTAGTATTAGTAATAGAAATTGATATTCTTATGTTTTCCTCTCGAATCTACTCAGTCCAAAAAAAAAAAATAACACTGCACTGACTGCAATGTAGATGTTGGAACTTGGACTTCAACACACAGAATATGCACTGCTGGAATCTACATGTAATGCTACTGCTAGCTGCCAAGCATTAGATTCCAGTAGTGGATATATTGTGTCTATTCTGTATTCAACATTTACATTTAGGTGAGAATGAAGTCAGTGCTATTTTCGTTTTGGATAATGCCAAATTTTTTTTACACCAAAAACCAGTACTTTAAAGGTGCCAAAATGGAGTCGGAAAAGTCAGAAAAGACAATTAAAATGATGCTATTGTTTTTTGGAATCCCAGGAATTTAAGATCTGGAACTTTAAAAATACAATACTATCAATTTGATTGATTTTACCGACAAAAATAATTTCACCGCTTTGTGCCCTATCCCATTCCCCGCCCTTTGATCATGGGATCTTTGTTCATGACCCAGAAAGGGACACGTCAGTGACAAAGAATTTCGCCCTTGCTGAAATACAGCTGTATCCCAAATTGTGCAAAACTAGGGCTACTAGTGCAGCTGCAGCTGTTTAACTTCAAACATCAAAACAACATCTAAAAAAGCATGCCTATGTCTAGTCTGGGGCTAATTATTGACATCTCGTTATAAAGGCTGGCAGAGGAAATCTGCATGAGGTCCATTATAAGGAATCATGGATATATTAATTAGGATAGATTAGTCAGCGGAAGTGTGGGGACCGCAGACCTCCCTTTGGAAGGGTTCAAGTGAGCCATTAGCCCACTGTGATAATAGCCTCACTTAGTGGGAGTTTCATTTGCGAAGTCCAGATTAGGTTGGGTCAAATCAAATGTTAAATGAATCGGCGCACAGTGGGGCAACATGCATGAAAAGTTGGCAAAAAGTCATTTTTCGAGATTCTTATTTAAGTTTTAATAGTTAGTGGCTTTCAAACAGCATATGTGTGGGCATTCAAAACCGTTCTTATTTTTTCTGCAACATATTTCTTTAACGAGTTATGATAGTTTAAACTTGTACATTTTTCAAGGGTCATGGCAGCTTTTAAGAGCACGAATATTTCACATATTTCGACCCTAACTTTTTTGATAACTATAACGGGAATAAAATTCAAGTTTTATGATTTCATCAGTTTCATATTAGTACTTCGTATTTTTAGCATTGTTTTTATTCTGTCAAAATAATTTAACCGGAAAACAAGCAATACAATCTAGTATATGATTCTGAATTTTTTTCTTTTTACTCCGCAAGTCGGGGTAAAAAGTAATATATCAAAATGATCAGGAGAACCTCTTCTTTCAGAAACTGAAAGAAAAACCTGCCAATGTTTGCCCCTTTTTAAAATCTTCTACATTTAATCTTAAAGATTTCCTACCCATTTTAACGAGACAAACATATAGGGTTGATTATTTTTGCTCACTTCTTTTAGTATTTAGTTCAATCTAGTGTTCTATTGATCTTATTTTCACTAAAATATCTTATTATTATAATAAGACAACCTTGACGAAAAGGAAATTATAACACCTATAGTTCTAAATTAGCATCACTAATCTTACCAGTGGATCCACCTGTTTTGAGTCCCTGAAGTTGGAGCTGTTTTATTCACCCTCTTAAAAATCGGAAACTTGTTAAAATAAAGTGGCTACAGGGCCAGGGCCCTATTGGGTAAGGGCCCCTAAATCTCCGGGGCCTCTTTTAGTTTCAAAAGAACACTTGATGTTATCCACAATATGTTTTAAATTATGTTTTATAAGTTAAATTTATGATAAACCAAATAAAATAATTGATGCCAACGTTTCATACATGTTGCCCCACTGTGCGGTGTATCCTTCATTTGTAATTGGCGATTCAATGCTGGCAATGTTTTGTTGGCGATAAGAAGTTGGAGAACATTTGTTGGCAAACAAATTTCCGGGAATTATTCAAATATTAAATAACTTCTTTTTATCATTCCCAGCATGCATACCCAAAAAAATTAAAATTATGTGTATGGTTTTTTCAGCAAATCACAATTTTGACAAATAAACTCGATTAATTTGCTAAATTAAACAAAATTGTCTATGCGTTATTCACTATTGGCATCCGACAGCATTTGGATAGGAGATAAGGGATCTCACTAAGAGACAAAAGATCTCTCACCAAGAGGACTGGCTTAACCATCACCTGAGATACCATGAATCTGCTGAGAATTGTTTAGCAGATTTTCCATAAACTCAAGAGAACAGGAGCAACGTACTAAGTTGAGTTTAAACAACCAGATCACAAAAAAACACCTGCCTACATATAGTTCTCCGGATGCTTGAGGATAGGTCTTTAGACAGAACCCGCCCAAGTAGAGGGTCTTGAAACTTATTTACAGCATTGTTTAAGTGTTTATATCTGGATTCTGGAATTGGCTCGCATGTTCTTGTAATCGTATTTTTACCATGCTCGCAAGTGCGTTTAATTTTGTATTCATGTTCACAAAAGTAACTTTTTCCATGAATGATATATTCCATAGAATGCAGACAACCAGAAGATGAACGCTCAACATCAGGAAAGTGAGTTTAACTTTTAACTTAAGTTTATAGAAAGTAGCGCCATCCATTTCTGAAGTTTAATTGAAAACTCGGGGAACTTAAACTGCGTTGAGTAACGCCAGTATTATTTTAAATCCAGATTTAAGTTTAATTTAAATTGAGTTTAGACTATTTAAATTGGAAGCACTTAGATCTGAATTAGATCAAGCTAAGTAACGTTATGACGTTTGCCAATGTCACGTTAATTTAAATTTAGAGTAAAGTGTCATTAGGTAAGCCACGTGCCACTATATAGGTAACACTTGACCTGCTACCTGATGTGTGACGTCGCCTACTGGTAACAAGGTCATGACGTTGGTCGTGACCCCTTCACCTTTTTAGAAGAAAGTGACGTCGGTGTAAAAACCTCCATATATTAAACCATCTTTGTCAATTTCCTTCTCTCTCTCTTTCAAAGTGTCGATCAGACAGGTTGTGAGTTCCTACTCTCCTGATTTTT
Source organism: Ommatoiulus sabulosus (assembly GCA_034697705.1). Lineage (NCBI taxonomy): Eukaryota > Metazoa > Arthropoda > Diplopoda > Julida > Julidae > Ommatoiulus > Ommatoiulus sabulosus. Next base: position 5,025 of record JAQGAO010008335.1, on the reverse strand, counting down.
CGAGCATTTGGTTTTGCTTTTGCTTTAAATAAAATTATGTAAAGTTAAAGTAAATCAGTTTGTTTAACATAAGTTTTATTTCAACGATCGTGGCATGCAAGTTCAGTGCTGAATTTGCACTTCGAGTCGGGCAGAGAAAATCTGGAGAACCTGCTTGAATTTCAACTTGGAGAAATTCATCCAGTTTTGGTGAATCTTGAAGTTTAAGGATTCATCGAAATTTACGGAGCAAAATTCAAGCCACATACTAAAAACGAACTGTGAGTACTGGAAAAATCCGATTGCCAAAATTAAGTAAGATTGAAGAAGATCAGAGTTGGTCAAATCTGCTCCTAATTGTTTAAGAACAATTAGGCTTAAACTTAGCAACGTGAGGAACTGTTCCAGACTTCAACATAATTTGCAGCTGTCTTGTAAGGACTGCAATTATCCTTTTATGTTTGCTGTGAAACACCAGTGACTAGTTAGTCAACGTTCTATGATCTCTGGTTGGGCCTTTAATATTTGTGAATCTGCTGCTTATTTTTAACTGTGTATGTTAGCCACGGGATTGCAGGGCCGAAAATCAACATGGTAGCAGAACGTGGTTGCTCTAGCTTGCTGCTAGAGCCACTGGAAAAGAAGTTTGCTCTGGAAGAATTTAAGTGTGCAAGAAATCGCGTTTTTCATCGGAAAAATCGAAATTCCAAGTAAATTCTATCCACAAAATGGCGAAGAAAAGGAGGATCAACTTGCTGAATAAAAGTGATTAAGGATCGTCGCCCATTTTTAAAGGAAAACGGAACCGGAACTGTGAGTGTAACTCAAGATTAAATTTAAATTTTTTTAAAATTACTTTTCGGTGAAGATTATTAACATTAAAATGTAGAATTCCGAAGGAAACGAACGCCCGTCTACTGTCAACAAGCTTACTCAGAAGAACTACAACGACTGGGCGTATGATTCGGAATTAATGATGAAAGAGAGAGGTCTTTTTGAATTTATTTCTGAGGATTGAATTGCTTACGAAGCTACATTCCTAACTATCTGAAGCTCAGAAGAGGAGTTATACATTTCGAAAAGGCAAGGCCTATGCAGTCCTGAGCTTGAGCTTAAGTGTGGAAATTAAGACATTAATTAAAGATTGCGACACAGCCAGGGATGTATGGAATACTCTCAAGCGCAGATACGAGCCAAAGTTGATAGCTAGACTGGTCATTCTATGCAAGTAGTTCATCACACTCGCAATGAAGCCTGGTGAAGACATGATCATGTTCATCAGCAGAGTCAACAAAGTAGCCTCAGCATGCAAGAATGCTGACTTTGACATGCGACCATTCGAACATGCGTTGCAATACATGGATTGCCTTGGAGAAGAATACCAAATCTGGTGGAAAACTGGAGAACGATGGCTTAACCCCAGCTAAAGCTGCAGAAGCCCTAATAGCATAATATGAATGCATAGGACAGCGCAAGGCATCTGGACAAACACAGTCCGAAGAAAGTAAAGCTCTCTTTACACAGCAAGGTACAACGAATGCCAAGATAGGTACCTGTAACAAAAAGATTTATGAAACATGCAACAATTGTGGCAGAGTGGGCCATTACGCCTATGAGTGCCGCAATGGTCTGCCCACACAGCAAAATTCGAACACTTCTCAGAAGCCAGCAGGCGCACCTAAGAAGAAAGGGGCCAAAATGCGTGGAAGAAGAAGAAGCAAGCAAATACCGCCGCTGAGACTGGCAATACGACAGGGAATGGTGGAGACAATTCTTCAAAATTTTTCATGTGAACAACTCTCAAAGAGGAACCAGCTATTTCCAAGCCCGTGATTGTCTTGACCGCAATGTTACCGATAGCAAGAGAACCGGCCGTCGAAGAATTCATAGACAGTTTTCCGAAACCCCGGAAAACTTGACGCGGAATACACAGCGATAGTGCAAGCGTGTGCCGTTTGTGCCAGGACGAAGGCAACGCACCAATGCCCACTTGGGCTACGTCAAGCCGCAGAGTTGCCGGCAGTAACCATTTGATTGTCAGTAACCATTTGCCCTGCGAGTTTGTTTTATGATCAGATGATGCACGAATGTTATTAACGTGGGGGTTGGTGTAGTGTATGACTATTGGTGACTTTAGGGTAGCCGTGCGGGCATTGAAGTCCCCGACTATTATCAGTGGCTGGTGTTGTAGATTTTGTAGGAGGTTTACAAAATCATTTTTTAGGTTGTCTTGTATGTTGTTTGGTAGGTAGGTTGCAAATAATGTAAAATTAAATTAAGATGATATATGGGTTAGTTCTAGAATGATCCAGTGGTCACAGATAGTGATATATTTACTAATATATATACTGTACGTATAATTACAACATACTGAAACCAAATTCAAAATCTAGTCAATTGCACAATCAAAAGATTGCAATACAAGAATCCAACAATTTGAGAAGAATTCAGACAATTGCAATTTTTAAATAATTTGTGAGAATTATAAAAATTAGAAAAATTAGAAAATAATTATTGACATAAATTGCAAATGAACGTAATCGAATGCACACCCACAAAAAAGGAACTTTTAGATTTTGCTATGTGTTTTTACATGTTCTGTACCTCTTATGGTATATTGTAATTAATTTTTAACTTATATTTAGAGCTTGAATAAAGTGACATGGTCGCGAATTGTTGCTGAGCAATTGCGGAGCCCTAAGCCTCCCAGTAGACATAACATTTGCGCCATTAAGATATTCTAAAAGGTCATCTATATTTGGCAAAGGACATTTATCTGGTACGGTGACACGGTTAAGTGCCCTAAAATCAGTGACCATTCTTAGATCTTCTAAATGATCTTTTTTTTTTAACTCAGCATTAATGATGCTGCCCATTCAGATGTTGTGGGTACCAAAAAACGTTTCGAAATTAGTGCCAAAATTTTATCTAATTGTTGTTTTTTCCTTTTATGCAAAAAATTATAAAGTTGAACAAATCGCTGTTTTGATCCAGGGATGATTTTAATGATTTGTGGTTGTACTTTATCTGGTGCATATGTTTCTTGAAACACAATTTTGTTTAAATAACAAAGAATTCACTTCAGTTTTCTGATGTTTAGTTAGGTGACTTTTTTTATCTCCCTGAGAATAATTTTCTCATCTGGGATGTCTAATGTCACTGCTGTATTGTATTCATAGCATAGTGACGTTTATTTTACATGATGCAATTGAAGTTGTTTGTTATGTAAGGTTGTAGAGGTTCATTCATCATTTGAAAAATCTATTTTTACATAGGTCATCCTGAAGAAATCGCATCCTTAAACGATTTTATCAGTGTTGTTATTTGGGATGACCATTACTAGTAACATAAACATAGAATATTCTACAAAAATGGGGATTACTACATTAAATAATTTAACTTTCCTAATTTGTTGATCTGCTATTTGCACGAATATGGTATTTTTTATATGTTAAAGTTATTTTCAGTCAATAATTCGTAAAATTTTCTACCTTAAAAAGATGAGTTAGCTCCAGTGTCTAACGGTACTTGGAAAGGTTGTTCTTGTACAAAGTAATTTATTATCATTAAATCTTTATTAGAGCCTTCGTAAAACGTTTCTAAATAATTTAAATTAGGAGGATTTCAAGTGTGGTTTCTTTTTTAATGTTACTATTTCTTTTTCCTAAAGCTTTCTTACCACATTGATCAAGTCATTTCCATGTGCTTGTGTTCAGGTGTCCACAAGCAAGACAAAATTTCCTTTCAACTTTGTCGGATTTTGATTATGTTTTGGATTTGTCGTTATAAATTTTATTCTTTTTCTTTTTTTATCAACTGGAAAAAGGTTATTAAATTTAAACTCTTTCTTGGAAATTTTCTTATCAATAGTTGAGGGCTCTGTTGTGGATTTAGATTTATTCTCTTCAGGTTTAAATTCCTGTTTGGATTTTGGAGAATGTTTTTCTCTTATGACGCGAACAATGTGGACTCAAATTGATGGCCCTGGTCAGATGTGATGTGGGTGGGTGCCCCAAAGCGCAAGATACAACCTTCGACGAACGGGCATTCTACCATTTTGGCTGTCATGCAATCCATGGGGAACACCTTCGGCCACCTGGTGAAGCGGTCCACACAGGTGAGCGCGAAGGTGAATCCTCACGATGATAAAATTGGGCCCACGATATCGATGTGCTCGAAGCGACGGTCCGGCAACGGGAACGAGCCTAGAGTCAAGTAAGTATGCCACACATCTTTCGACTTCTGGCACTGGGTACAGCTGCAAGTCCAGGCGGCACAGACGGCCTTCACCGCTAGCAACACGAAGCGGCCAGTGACAAGCTTGAAAGTGGTTCGGACCCCTGGGTGTGATAACCCTATGCAGAGTGGCGGACACCTGTGCCCGAAGAGAGCGAGGCATGAACGGGCGGTAGACCTGCAGGGAGACGTCACAGTATAGTGGTCGATCGCTGTCGGAGATCGGCAAGGGGCGAATTTTTAACGATGAGGAGGCCGAGTCCCGGAGGAATGCACTGAACAAATGGTGTAAGGTTGAGGTCCACCTGGTGGTCAGTCTCTGCTCGCACAGTGCTTCTTGCTGCAACCGCGGGCCAACCATATTGACTGTTCGTGGTTGCCACACATTTACTGTATTAAGCCTACTCAATTAATATTATTAGCTGTGTTACACTGCCAAAGTATTCATGTTATATGGTTTATTGCAGTATCTTTTACGGTATGTCCTATACTGTTGCCAATGAGACTCCAGTAGTAGTTATAAATTGTGTTGCCAGTTTTGTATGGGCAGCACATTACCACTAATCTGCCTCGCCTACCACTTTTTCCTGGGATTAGGACCGGCAAAAATGGCGATGAGGTACATGTAGATCACTATAAAGTGACTGAAGGAGAAACAACCTAAACAAGCCGGAAGACTGGATAGGAAAGGTATGCCCACGTAGCAAAAGGACCAAAAAATGACGTCATTTTTACGTCATTTTTTGGTCAGTTTTCGCCCAAGAAATGACCACCTAAAACCTGGCTAAAAATGACGTCATTTTTTGGTCA
>JAQGAO010008334.1:0-10451 GCA_034697705.1 Ommatoiulus sabulosus | reverse complement strand
GAAAATGGGCTCGACCCCCCTACCATATGGCATTTAGTTGCTGACTGTAGGGTACTGAGTTGAATTGAATTGAACTTTATGGAAAGAGCAGTAAATACTATTACTCATGCTGAAATTATAGTATTTTCTCTTTTATAATCTAATTCACCATCCATTAATTCTTACACCAATAATAAAAATCAAGCAATAGACCTTATGCAGTTATACATACTGTATGGGGCTGCATCACGTATATTTTCCTCGAATCGGCAACTAAATGAACCTGCCTCCAGTTAATTTTCACCGATGGTATGAATGAAATGTCACGTGATACAGACATGCTACGTACCAAAAAAGTCCATTGTTAATATCAATTATCCAATCACTTACCTAAACTAGTTTGAAATAGTCCAGGCCAAATCCACGAGAAAACCCTCAGAAATGGTATCTATGTCCTGGTAATTTGATCATCATCGATGTTATATAGACTTCAACAGGTTTCACTTCTAATTCAAGTCAGTTGTCGAGTCTTGTTCGAGAACGTACTGTATAATTCTCACAAAAGTTTCACATCAATCTCACACACTCAAATATCAGAAGCTTAAGGCCAAAATAATCTACGGGATTGGCATTCAAGAACAACTTTCTGCCTAAGGCAAGCAAAAAAAATGCAGACCAAATTTGTTAAGCAAAACAATCATGGGCAGATGATGTTGCCATAGATGATGGTGCAATGTCTTCCTGTTGAACACCTTCTATAAAACACTTGGGACACGCCATTGGTTGGAATCCCTCCGTTTCATAAGTACTTGCCAGAGTTTTGCTCAATTCCGGGGCTACAGCAGAGAGTAACTCTTGAAACCGTGGTAAAACCGATTCCCGGGCAGTGCTAAGTGGATAATGATGACCACACGTGAATACTAGCACGCGTGTCTTATCGGTGCCCTTAGACATCCGCAACAAGTCCTGAACTTCGACGGTAGGCAGATCGATGGCACATTTAACACCTTTATTGTCAGTAGAAAGGTCACCCAACACATCAATCTCAGAAGTGGAAGAAGCATTAGGCATTTTAGATGTGCCACCTGGAAGCCACAGTTTCATTTGAGAATTGTCAGATGCATCAACGTGCATCATGCCAGATAGAACATCTAGAAAGTCCAAGTGTGGGCAACCTGAAAGAAATGATTTCAATTATGCAATAAAGTCATTTACACAATAATTCAAACTTTTAAGATATCATTATTAATAATTGGTCTAATATTCCTATACCCCAATTTACCTGAATTGACCTTTTCAATGACCTGCTCTGTTAACATCATGCAAAAACGATTCGATATATGGCTCATGAAATGTCCAAGACGTCCATCATCATCTTTTCCCACAGCAGGGCTTCTGAAAAACAACAGTTTTTAATATAAAAAGCATTACATTATAACAGTTAAATTAAATAATAAGGACTTACGAAAACATAAGCATGGAAAGTGGTCCTAAAAACTTGCGCATGTGAACAATGAAATACTCCTCTAGATTCTCAATGGGAAGACAACAATTGGACCAGAACATTATGACCAATTCCAAAATAGCTTTTAGTCTTTCAGCATTTTCACCAGCAAAACTAATTAACATACAATTGAAAAGTTTATTAATTGCCATTTTAAATTCCAACTGATAGTGGTTGTTAGTGATTTTTATACCTGATATAGTATTCCAGTAGCATTAGCGCCATTTCCACCCGTTTATCAGGCATTAAGGATAAATCCTCAGCCAAAGATTTCAGATTAAGGGATAAGCTCTGCTCGTACCGACAATCCAAAAGAGCCACTTTGGCAGCAGCTTGTAAATTCTTGGCGTCCACAAATTCTCTTTCAAATGCAGTACCATCATACAGACCATTGAATATCTGAATATATTTATGATAAATTTAAAACTAAGGGCAAGGCTAATGAGTAAAAATAAATGGACACAAAACAAGCAAAAGTGTATTACTTCCAATGCAACATGTACGACGACATCAGAATATGGAAGGTCGTTTTTAAAAAGCTTTTGAAAGCTGATGAATTTATGGAAGGATTTTTCATCATTTCCCTGAAAATAAGCCAAAAATAATGGAATGTATGTTAATGCTCCATTTCAATTTTCTACAGTCAAATGACTAATTGAGTAATCATTTTTTTTTCTTATTTTAATACCCAACAAAACCTTTTCAACTAGGATCAAATTAAAATAAGTTATCATAGTATTACTGTATATGACAAAATCGAAATTATTATAACTTATTAATATACATTTACATGTAAATGAAAATTATCAGTTAAAGGAAATTTATGCTTTGTGTTAATCTATGATAAAAAAAAACCCCATTAGCACTGAACGCTCACCTCGACAGATTTCCTATTTGTGATTTGGGGTAGAGCAGTAAGTGCAATTGGTTTGTAGATGCTATTTCGTGAGCATGATTTAATTTGCACAATTCGCTTATTAGTTCGTACTGTAAAAATTTTTCCAGGAGTTGGTGGAACGTTGGAGTCGGGCAAGCGACTTGACTCTGAAGCTCCACAAACCTTAAATGGAGTACACGATTAGTAATATAATTGAGTAAATTGCATCTTAATGTTTATCACTAAATTTAATTTAAAATATTTTGAGTTTGACTAACTAACTTTTTCTGCTAAATGTTTTCATGTTATGTAAAAACCATATATACAGTAGGACTTTCTTCTCTCTCATTAAATTATAAATAATCATGGTAACATTAGAAGAATAAAATTTTCAAACACGTGCGCACCTGTCCAAAATCGTCCATTCCAAACCCAAACAGTTTTCCTCCATTATCCAACACCAGAGTGAAATCTGCACCACATTTTACTTCTACAATCTTGTCATCGCTCATTGCAGCTACTGGGCTGGGTGACAACTGCTCTTTCCTAGAGTCTAATCCAAGCTGGCCACCATAATTCCGTCCCCATGAGTAGCAAATGCCTTCTTCAGTTAGGAGCACAGAATGATTTGCTCCGCATGCCACGTTAACAACTTGCCCAGCTACTCCCTCCATATTGACCTCATAAGGCACAAAAATTCCTGCAGAATTTAATGGATCGGAAGAAATAGTTGTGCTATTTTCTGGACTGTCATCTTGCGTTGTTTTTTCTTCTAGATTGTTTTTGATGGAAACAGCACGTAACGCTCGTTCCCGCCGAGAGGCTTGCGCTCGCATTCTCAGTGTTTGTGGATTACATCCCCATGTAAAAACCTTCCCAGAAGTGCTGACAACCACCTGCAAGACAAAACAATGATAAGAAAGACAAATGCCTAAAACAGTTATCATCATTTTTCAAACAACAATTTAAAAATGATGTTTACAGATTAGAATAGATGGCACTCTGTTTTTTAAAAAAAAAACTAAATTACAAATCCCAAATCTTCCAATATCAAAAACCAACACAAGATATGCATGCATGGCGCCTATTCAGAAGGTTTGCTAAGAGATACTACAATATTGTTCAACACATGCCATTTTGTCCTATGCCGTAATATTTTCAGATTAAAATAATCAAAAACTTATAAAAGGCAATAAATTACATTATGAAAGTAGCCAGCTGCCATGAATATGATAACTTCGTCAAGCTTCACTCTGACTGGCTTGTTTTCCTTAGCACTTCTCCCAGTTGCCATTTGTCCAAAAGTGCCACAACCAAAAACGTAGACATCTCCCTTTAAGAAAAAAAAAGGATTAGAAAATTCTGAAAAGATATAAAGCTACATACATCGTGTAGTCAGAATAAATGATAATTTAGGCCAATAAGTCGTGAAACAAATATTCTGACATATTTCTCGAATGTTTTCAGAATTCAAAATGATGCAACAAGGTTCCAGGAATTTTTTTTTGAAAAACAGGTGCATCTTCATTCGCTCCCAAAACGGAAAGTTTACATTCAAACGAATTTCGAATGTTCTTGAGATTAAGAAAGAGCATTAACCAAATCACTAACATGATGCCGATTAAAGAATCCTTATGTAGTCAAATGAAATTTTTATTGGAATTCAAGAAGATTTCAACGGATGCTTAAGTGTTTGGCAATTTATCACAAAAAAAGGCATGAAGATATTTGAAAATATGCCTAAATTAAAAATAATTTCTTACCGTAGCAGTTAACAGTAAACTATGTCCATACCCAGCAGAAATTTTGGAAACAGGCTTTCCTCTCATCGACTCAATTGGCTTAGGAAGGTACCCATTTTCAGCATTGCCATGTCCAAGCTGACCATGGACACCCCAGCCAAATGACAATGGTGTCCCATCTGCCATCAAGGCAATGCTGTGGTACTGACCACAGGCCACAGAGACAACATTCAGATCAGCCAGTGCTGCAATACAGGTAGGATAACAGCGCCTTTTAGTAGTACCACCTTCATTGCCAAATCCCAGCTGTCCATGAGAATTTAAACCCCATGAAAAAATTCCAGCATCAGTCACTGTCAGTGTGTGGGCAGCTCCACAAGCCACTGAAGTTACACGAACTGATGGCAATCTTAAGATGGGCTCTGGTGGAAGCCAATCGCGCCGTACCGAACCGTGCCCTAAACTAAATGAGTGAGTGGGTGTGAAAAAGGGAAGGAATTTCAAACATATGCAAAGTCATGGTTTAACGCAGTCATTACCAGCCAGAAGCGCTGCGACCCCAAGTATAAAGGCTGCCGTTGATAACTGCAGCTGCATGGGCAAATCCGCATGCGATGTTGGTGTGGTGTCTCGATAATCGCAAATTTTGAGCTTCAGCAGATTCCTTGAAGCAAACAGGTATATCAAGTTAATAGTGTTGTCGAAAATAGCTAGAGGCATCATCCAGAACAATTCAATAGCTGACCATTAAGTAAATTGCTACCTCTGTAACTTCCTTTTCAGACTGTTGCTCAATGAATAATGGATCAAAACCATGCCCCGAATAATGAGACTTATTCAAAAACGCAAGCAGACTGAGAAAAATGTCTACAAGATTTTTCAAAACTTCGCAAACATCCTGAAAATAACAGAGTATACCAAGAATAAAATTCTCTACATATACAAAATCAGATAAATTCTTAACAATCTACAAGAATTAAGCAAATACTTACTGAAGTAGGCTTGTCTGAGGCAAAGTCAAACTCACTACTTATTTCAATGAAGTCATTATTTACCGGCCTTAAAATATCATATGAAACAATATCACATAATGTTCAAGAGCAAAGAATGGTTTTGCAAAAATTCCAGTTTGTCCAAAGAACTAGAGTTAATTTATCAACATAGAGTTCTCATGGACACCAAATTAGGTTTGGAAGAGGTAGACCCCACATGTAAGGAAGAAAGTACCCATATTTTGTCTCGATACATTGAAAAAGTGTGGCTCCCTTGGATTATGTGAACCTCACTTTGGAATAAAGGGTGTGCAACAAGTAACTTGAAAGTACCTGGAACGTCGAAAGTTGTTCAAAAGTGGGAGATAAGCTGGATGAGTTGGGTTATACATCTTCAAAAGGGTGATTCTGAGATCGGCTTGTTTGTCCAAAAGTGGAACCAAATTTTTCATTAAATTAATATGCTGTTGCAGCAAATCAGGATGCAGACCAAGATAAAATGGTAAAGAATCTGACAGAAGGCAGCTCAAGAAGTAGTCTGTAATTTAAAGAAATAAATTTTAATAGAATTTACTTAGCTTATAAACTCCCTAAAGCAATTAATTTACAGAGATCGATGCACAATTTTAAACTACTTCAAATTTTTAGATTTCACCAATAATTTTATTCCCCCAATGCCACAACCTATGAATCAGATTTATGAAATAATTAAGGAATTCAGAAACATTACAATTATTTACCATTATGTGTCAGCGACAAGAGCTCTTCATATCCATTTTCAGTTAAAGCAGCTGTCAATTTCGAGTCTGCCCACTTGGGTTTCAAATGAGTTTTCAGAATGGAATCTTCTTCCCGAGGAAGCAATTCTGTGAGTATCAGAGGCACGAGTCCTCGCCAATCGCCCAAATCCAGCAACAAATCATACATTCCATAAGCGGTCAAAAGTCGCACAGCAAGTAGTTCATCGTAATGCTGATTTGAACGTAGAAAATCCCTGTTATGAAAATATAAAAACTTTATAAAAAAAGTTATAAATTGAAATTATATATAGTGTATCCATATAGTTAATGATGAAACTTCTAACAACCAACCGGAAATTTGACTTAGCTAAGCTGTTAGTCAGGTGCAACTCTAGGCGTTGTTGAATGTGACAGTATAGTGCAATGTTGGAAAAATGCTTTAAATCTCTATTTGAAAAATCAGGACTTCTTGTAGTAAACAAAACGTTCACATAACTTAACAGTTCTGATACGTAACCAAACGTGGCAAAATTGGCAATGGTACGAATATGAGAACACTGAAAACAAACAAAATTATAAATCATTTCAGATTCTGGTTAGGAAATATACAAAACAAGTAATTTTAAATGAAAACCTGGCACGACCTTGGCAAGCTGATACAACCGTACGGCACTGGCCACCTGTGCATCTGCCAATTTCCTATCGGCTGCCTTTTCATATAGCGCTGTGGTTTCTAAACCAAAAATTTTACCAAACTGTTCAGCTTTGGAAAAATCGCCTTCCTTTAGAACCAATTCAAGAAAGAAATCCTCTTGCGTCACCCTAAATAATGACAAAAATATGCACTTGTAATATAACTTCGAAGCACTAGACAAATAAGGTATAGGGTTTTAAAAAGTCATACAAAAAACTTCTGCATTATTGATTATTGAAATTATTCTACGACATCCTCATTACTATGAAAAACCTAATTTCTAAAAAAAAAAAAATATATGTGCTGTGGTATGCAAAACCGCCCTCAGAAGTTGATCGGAGCCCTTTATCATGATATTTCATCTAACCTTGACCGCAGGGCATAAACTGCTTGATCCGTGATTAAGATGCACCCATCCGATTCACAATGACCGATCAAGCCAAGGACGTTTTCGTTAACATCAAGCGTAAAACTCTGCAGTTCACAGTTCTGGTCATATTCTTTGCTGCCATCTATTGAAGTGGAGGCCAATTCAGTGCATATGAGATGAATGCAAGATTCGAAAGAATCCACGGTGATCACAAAAAGTATCCGGTCAGCAAGGTAAACGTGGCAACTGTCAGCAGGAAGTTTATAAATAGACTTTGGCACAATATTTAAATCTGGACTATGAACCTATATGTGAAAGACAAATTCGACTTAAAATGAGATCTTCATAACCAATGCAAATGTGGATGATTTTGCTGAATATCACACAAAATTAAAATTAAAATGACTGCTAAACATTATTTGTACTGCACTACTTACTATAGTTTAATGCTGCTGGCACATTTAACTTTTTTTTTCAAATAAAATTTCGGACACATTTTTTTAGGAAAATGATATTTAAAATAATGCTACCACATAGTTTGTCTTTCTATAAACTCACGTGCAACCTACAAAATTATGTCAACGCACAGTCAAGACAGCAGTTGGTGAATATTTTCCCGAGACCAGGGTCCTATTCCACCAACATTGGCACTGCAGGTGGGTATGCCCTGCATATTGAGTTAGGCGCTTTGGACGGGTATCTTTGTCACAAACTACTGAACTCGATCGATCTTCTGCAATGGAGATACATGACAAGATTGAAAGTGATGAGGAAGACCCTGCTTAAGAAATTCAATTCTAATTAAAACTAATGATTATTTAAATATAAATAATTAAAAATTAATAATTTCAAAAATACTACTACCAGGGTTGCTATTTTTTGTCCCTTCAGAAGCAGCAGAATCTTGTCTTTCCAGGGGCCACTGATAGTTTGTTTGATTTTGCTCCAATATTAGTTGCCATTGAACACTATTGGCACCAGTCAGCTACATTTGTGCAGAATTGTGAAAAAGAAATTAGTCTCAGCTTGACAGCGCAATTGGTTATGATAATTCACACAATTCTTATCCAACGGACCAGAACATACGTGCAGGCATTTTCTTCATCTACGATTAATTCCAATTCTGAAATGCCAACGTTAATATAAGTTCCACCCACTTCCTTTTGCAAAACAAGATTTACAAATGAAATCTCTCCAAGCTATAACGAAACAAAAAAGTAAAAAAAAAGCAGACTTATATTACTGACAAACCATTTTCAGACGCTAATGAATACCAAAAGAAACCAATTTATACATATAATTTGTTCTAGTTTGGGGAGATACATTTTTATTATAGGGAATTCCCAGCACTGCCTGAGGTTTAGGAATTTTTTTTATATTTAGAAATTTTGTCATTCCCAATGTGTGTATTGTTCAAAAATATATAAAAAAAAGATTTACAACCCTGTACCAAAATCCCTGAATTATCCCCAAGGGAACGCATTTCCCATTTTTTAAATATTAAATGAAATTTTGAAAAAAAAATATATGAAGCTCAGGTGCAAAGCTGCTCAGTGAAATTATAGAATTTTTTCAAAGTTCATTAATTAAAAATACTGGAAATGCCACAAAAATTAAAAAAGATTCATTCCTGGTGGACAAATCAGGCATCATTTGCATTCTTTTCAAACCAATTTAACACATAAAAAAATATTTTCTTAATTTGTATTGTTTTCTTGTGCTGCATGAATTATTATACATAAAAACCCTCTCATTATAACTCATCAGCACTACCAATCAAGTAAAAGAGATCTGTTTCGATAACGTACTTCATTGGCTACAATGGCGATTTCTTGACCATCTTGTGTTTGCCACCAGCAAATCTGTGTGGGCTTTGCTAAAAAAAACATTAAAAAAAAAAGAAGCGTAAATTTTAATAGCAGCATGCAATGTAAAGCTAAAATAAAAATTTACAAGTACTGATTATTCTAAAAACTATTAAGATCCAATTTTCCAATTTATTTACAGACCTCTACGCCCTGGCAATTTAATCTCGGTGACATCATCTGCAGACCATAATGGTATCAGTTCAGCTAATGGATCCTAAAAAATTAAGATCAGTTGACCATTCAGCCAATCAATGCTACAATGAAGAAAATCTCAACAGTCGGACTCGCACTTTTATCCCGATTTCACAGCTTCCAAAATACAATTCTTAAAGCTTCTGCTCGAACACGAATTAAAAATTACGATTTAGAAGTGTATTTAAAGATTCTTACTTCTCACAGTCATTAGTGCATGCAGCATTCAATTCAATAACAGTGTATACAGAACATGTAGGGTATTAAAAAGTAGTAGTATATTATGCCTAACAAGAAAAAGATCTCATGGATCTGTTCCACTTGGGACACTAGCTCCTTCGAGAAAAAGTGGATTAAAAACAGCAAGCTTAAACAGACGAGGAAAAAATTTATTTTACATGGACTGTACTGTCCAATATCTCCTCACTGCCAATCTGAAGTTTCAACAACTATACCATTTACTCAACAAATATTTAGCAGTATTTACAGCACCCTCCACTCTACCCCCCTGCAAATCTCAACCACAGTTCAACCAGAAAACATTTCGTGTGGAAACTTTAAATCTCTCCCTAATATCTCGAAACTTAGCATGACACTTTTTGGTTTTGAGGGAGCCCAAACTAATTTCGAGGGGGACCAAGGTATGCAAGGCGCAGGTCATCATGAAATAATTTATCACATTTATTTTGGAATGCAATAACAAGCCTGCAAGCAGTTGCAATCTCACCACAAATTTTCTAGCTGGTAATATATAAAGGGATCCATCCTTGACAGCAAATAGAAGCCAGGATCCTGAAGGGTCAAAACATAATGCCACAATTTGTTTTGAAGGATGGCTGTACCATGGTAATTGCCTCAGAACTGGGCGATCGTTTTTCCATTTACCCAAACGGTAGAACAACAACATTCCTGAAACAGATTCAAAATTTCTTCAGAGATAGTGTAAAATTGAACTTCACCAACTGAATGAATGCTACTGACCATTAGTAACGCAAAGTGCCAAATAGGAATGTAGCGCCTTCCCAGCAGGACTTTTTTTTGGATTGCTCCAAAGGGCATAACGATATATTGCAGAATTCTCAGCTGAACTTGGTTGCCTCAAGAAAACACTCTCAGTGTCAGTAACATTTTTTTTCTTCAATTCAAATTGTTTGGCAGCACGAATATTTAACAGCTGACTTAATTCGAAAAAGTTATACATTTTGAATCAGATTTAATTTGGCGATCGATCATGGTACAAAAAATCTACAAATTTTAAAATAAAAAACTGCGTTTGGGTAAAGCTGTTGGAAAGCAAACAGGATACATTAGCAACAGTTAAGTATTGACTTATTGGCAATAATATTTATTTATGGAAATATTAATTTTTTTACCAAGATTCCGACCAGAAAAACTGCCCCCAGATTTCTCAAATTTCATCTTTGTGCAGTGTGCTTTGTGTCGGCTTGCGGCTTATGTGTCGGCACAATTATGTGATATAAGTAGATTCACTC
>JAQGAO010008333.1:0-10452 GCA_034697705.1 Ommatoiulus sabulosus | reverse complement strand
ACACAATTCATAACTTTTTTAAATGACGTCGGCACCCCTAGGTTCCTATACTAAATATGTTCAGTTTACTACCCTCTGCATGCCATCAACGTTTGGCAAATAGCGCTGAAACACCCTGTATATCCCGTATTTGGGACTTTGACGAGGAGGATGGGATTAATTAAGATATGTTCAAACTGAAGGAAACAGAGGAACTTTCTGTTTCTGATGCATGTTGCTGAAAGTTCGTTATTGTTTATAGCGTCATAATCAAAAGTTCCCTTAAGTTTCCAGTTTCCATAAAATACGGTAAAGATTAACGGAAATGTATCAACACGAATAAAATTTATGTTTCTTGTAGTGTTTCTCATACAGCGTGGACAGCGCGTTGCTCGTTCCACCAAGTTGTTCGTTTACTGTCTAGAAACGAGTAAACTGGAGTACGATGCTCCTCTAAGTTGCTTTTTTAGGTATGGTTCCAGTAAGTGGGAACGAAGGAAACTTAAGTAAAATGTTCCTAAAATAAGTACTTTCAGTGTGGACGGAATGTTCCAGAACCTTTAAATACAGTACGTTTCTGTTTCCAGAAATAACTGGCAATAATTATCAAAACGTCCTTCTCTATCGGTGTCGACTTAACATCTCCTCAAACAAATATCATAACTTTCTTAAGAATAGGCCGGGTGAAAGCACTAAGACTATGGTGTTAGGAAGAATTTACATTGAACAACGGATGGTGCATGATACTCGTTGTGTTTCCTGCCATGAAGCTACATGTACATGCATGTCCTATATCTACAGTAGAAGCTGAACCACCTCGAAACATTAATATGAGGAACAGCATTGACATTCCATTCAGTGGACAACTTTTCCTCAAGCTTGCAGTTCCACCCAAATGTTTCATGATAAAATCCTGCTCATGGCTTTTTAAAATTAAGAATTGAATGGACCAAGAAGTTTCTGATCGAACAAAATACCTACAAACTCACGATTATTGATCATAACAGCGCATATATGGCAACTCGGAAGAAATGAGCGCACCGGTGCGTGGCTCCTGAAGCAAAATCTCCTGCAGCAGAAGTTCAGTCCACTTATTCAGCAGCGCAGATAGGTGAAGTCAGCAGAGACAATTGGGAGATTTCAACGGCAAGATGTGACCGAGGCAAAATCGTTAACCCCACTAATTATCAAGAATTGATTCCACTTGGTTTGACTGAAGCAAGCTTTCATTCGGAGGCCGATCGATAATTTTATTGCCCTTCAACCCCATTTTGACCGGCAAATATCACGCATGCGGTAAATAAAATGTTTACAGCATTATGATCTTATTTTCCATTTCCACGAGTAATAAGCACACGCATGGTTCGAACATTTTTATTGATATGTCAATTAGATAAATAATGTACCGATGGTTTATGGATCCCGGCATAATCAAACCCCAAGGAGCAATAACGCTTCGTGCATGCCATCACAATGCGTATATTACCGGGGTTATAAATATGTTTATAATATTGTAACTAAGTAAATGAGATCACATTTTATCCTTAATTGTAGTTTCGATGTGAATAACATCGTCGGGCTGAAACATCAAAATAAATTGGCCTTGCATCGCAAAATATAGATTCGTGAAATGTTGTTAGCCTTTAACACATGACAGATTTAGTGGTGGTGAGGGATAATTCAACAAATAATAATTTAAAATTATCAACAACTTTATGTGTGCATATAATGTGTAAGTATACTTCGATGAATTATGATGTATTAAACATAAAATCAGAAAATATGGAACATATTCCCTCCTATTATGTGAAATCTTCATCTGAATTAGGCAAAGTATTACACAATATTACGTGCATAGTATTCCATTCATCCAAAAAAAATCATAGTGAATTAATTAATCTAGGCTAATATGATGGCGAAGCCTCTGGTCGATTTTACATATTGGCACCAATTTTGTTTTCTGCATGAACACTCATATTTCTGGAAACTTTATAATTCCTTCATAGGTACGAGAAAGCATATGAATATGTAAACCAAATAATTTTATAATACACAGTGCACTATGTACTTGTGAAGTATAAATTCTAAACAAAAATTCAGAGACAATTTCACATTTGTTGATAGTTTGAAAAATATTAATAGCAAATAAAACATAAAACATATATAATTAAAAATGTATAGTCTGCTAATGAACGAACCAAACAACTATCCATCCATCCATCCATCCATCCAATCATCCACAATGACTTTCGTACGATGACTACCGTTAGGGGAGCTCAAGAATGTAGTTCCTAACTAGCAGTTGTGGCAGTAGCAAAGTGGTAGCCAATAGGAATGCCGGATTTTGTGTGACCTTGATGCGAACGCACCTACAGGCATTCTTATTGGTTTCCAAAAAGCTACTGCCACAACTGCTGGTGTGGAACTACATTCTTGAGTTCCCCTACTGTAACTATTTAATGGTGATAGTTTGCAAAGCGAATTCATTTAAGTATACATGTATGTCAAGATGTTCAACGCAAAACAAAATCACTGTGTAGGATTTTTAAAGTCGTTATAAAACCTAACTCCATGAGTCGAAATCCATCAATGTGCATGGGATAAAAAGGATAAGTATGTTGTAATCCAAGAAGGGAAATGGCCAAGCGCACCATTTATTGATGCGTGCGGAAACTTCGCAGGAAAGAAGACGAGGACATTCGATGACGACTAGAAGGAAGGAGTCATGGTACAATGGCCACATGCACTATCTTTTCTGCTTAAATCTACATGAATGTCAGCCAAAATCTGCAGAGGCATTGTACCGGATAACGACCGAATTGTCCAAGCTTGAGTGAATGATGTCGATTAGGTCAACAATCCACATTCTTGGTGGAGCACCATAGAAGGAGAATGTGTTTGAAATTTACACGATGCAAATAGGTTTCTCAAATTACGCTTTAAATTGGTTCTCGGTGAAAAAAAAGCATCACTAAAATGCTAAGAAATCTCAAAATATCAGCCCAAAATATCAACCCAACAATGCATTTCTATCGTGTAGGTTGTTTTTAAACTGTAGGGAATATTTATTATGTATGAATTGCAAATTTAACAAACCCTGCTATAAACGTGACAATGACAGTGATATTTACCAAGCAGAAGTAAACAGCTTAAGATAGAATATCACAACAACAAGAACGAAGCAAGGCAAGTTCAACATACTAATTTCATACATGTTTTCTGTCGGAAACGTGAAACCAATTGCAATAATGCGTTTTATCCAGTCTCTGGCGTCGTTGTATATGTATATGCGCACAAAACAAACTCATTAGAATTTAATGCGAATTTGTTTGAGCTTCATAAGATTTAATGAAATCTTTCGTGAAAGTCGTTCAGCATTTACCAAATGCTGATAGCGGCAGTTTCGCCTAGAGGTCTCTCGAGCCTCATGTATAAAACAACAACTAAGAAAAAAAAATAAAAGTCACTTCTTGCTAGCAAAGTCTGAATTTCTTCCGTAACAAGTTTGATAACTTTTGCTGCGTCTATGGGGAATTTATCATGAAAAATGCGCGAGTTGGTAATGCGCTGCTAGGTACTTAAGAACAGCTTTGGTAATCCTATAAATAAATCAATAAAATAATTCGATTATTTGAAGAAGAAAAAATTTTTAATTTCAGAGGAATATTTAGGATTAACCTATGTTTAGGCTGTGAAATTATGCAGAAACGTGATGTGGTTTTTCATACCTCGGAGAAAGGTTTCCTAATGGTAGTTTAGATGTAGTTTAGATAAAACGAATTCCTTCGATACAAATGACGCAAAGAAAATCAGTTACGTGAGAAAGGGATTGCACCTTAGGCGCTTTCAATTATGTGCTCGAAAATGTGAACATTAACAACCCAGTAAAAAATTAATAGACATGCATAATTAAATTAAGCTGCATTTTTTTTCGCAATCCCTCTTTTCCTACTAATTACATTAACATCGCTGATAATTTCATCCCTGACTGGTGTAGCTTCTTTCATAACGAGCATTAAGGGTACTCAGACGGAGGCATTACGAATCGTACCTTAATGCCAGTTGTGAAGTCACGTGTGTAAAACCGATGCACAAATTGGTTTAATTAAAAGGGACTTAAGGTTATCGATGTCTTTAAGCCAATTAATGCATTCGTTTTGCACACGTGACTTAACGACTGCATGCATGCCAAAGTACGATTCGTAATGATTCTGTCTTTCTTCCGCTATTTTTTATTAAACAGCATTGTCCAACATAACTGTATTAACAACCAATCAGTTCGAGAAAATGTGCGTACTTTTTTAAATTGAAACAAGATTTTATTCTTTACAAAAATTGAATTCATAAAAAGATATTTATTCTTGAAAAAAAAATCATTATTGCGAAAGATTTTATTGTTGGAAAGGATTTTTATTCTGGAGAAAGATTATTCTTGGAAAATATTTTATTCTTAAAAAAGATTTTATTCTTGAAAATGGCTTTAATATTAAATATGATTTCATTCTTGAAGAATATTTTACTTCATTGCTTTTGCACCAGAGTACCATATGTGCATGGTCGAACCAAGAAAGTTATCTGAAAATCCTGAGAAAATTGCGTAAGGTATATAAGTAGAGCTAACTAAACTTATGAAGCATATTCGAATCTTTACTCTGTAGACTTCTTACAGACTAGAATATGAGTGTACTTAGGAAACACTTCCTTGGCAAGAGGGGCAAGAGCATTGTAAATGTAAACGGATAACAAAACCGAAGTACGAACTGAGCAAACCTTGACGATCAACTATGTGGTGTTTATTTTGTAGTCGTAAACACATTGCCCGCGTAGACCTATTCAACCGAGCTTACGCTATTAATAATTGCCCCATGACAAAAGCTGATTTTCATTGACGTCACCGAGTACGTCATCTAAAATCAATGAAGAGTTAGGCGAGAAAGTCGGAGGAAGCCAGTGGCGCGTAATGCACTCTTCCGAGCCAGTTTTTCAAAGGCTTTCAGATGGCTTTTTCCCCGTGTCAACGAGGCATTTTTATGTTATGCAAAGCAGCAGCGAGGGTAATTTGACATCTTCAGGAAGGTCCTTTATTTGGTGTAGGACCATTGTACGCGTACACCTGAGTCCAAATTTAAAGCGGCGCAATGAGTCGTCTAGTGGCTTCGTAACCTAGCAACACCGTTAGCGGATTTATCTTATGGACCTTATGTGCATAAAGCTTACATTTTTCGCATTTAAACCTGCGGTAAGTCTGCGAAATACATTTGTAAAGGTGAAAATCTTATCTGGATATCACTCGAGACTTGACATCACCCATTTTTTCGATTTTTATCGAGATTTTTTTAAATGCCTTGACCATGACCCCCACTTCCTGAAGCGGGTTCCCAAGGCCAAGATCTTTGGTGGGGCCCCAGACTAGAATAAATATTTGGCTGGGACCTTCAACGGCTACCTACCGCTAAGATACATGTAAGTGATAGTCTAGTTTACTCTACGTGATATAGGATAACAGAAGTCAGTTTCATTTGATTTCTATTAAAAAGCTACATGTACCCGCCACGCTAGGCCCCACTTCATCCCAAGCCCCCGGCTAGAGCCCTGTTAGCACCCCTCCTCTTTGATGACATTGACACAAGAAATGTATTTTTAATGCAACAGTCTATGAATGTGTTAGAAAAATCATGACAAAAATCGAGGTTAGTTTTCTTTCCTGGCATAATTTATTTTGTCATTGTCAAATTAAAAATGTTCATCTATGAGCTCTCAACCAAATGGTAATGTGGAAGTACTTAACACGGGATATGAAAAAAGACGGAAAGGTTTTTAATTCATCCACCAGTTGTGCCATGTGTCAACAATTGGGCCCATGGCAGCATCGTAAAAAAAGAAATTTCAAATGAAAATATCGAAGGTTAAGAATTTCCTTTACGGTTTTCCCTAAATAATAATAAAATGACTAGCTTCTGTGCGGTGGTTTTCTGTTATTTGCATAGTCATCTCTCGGCGCAAGTGCTTGAGCGTTCATTCCCCGAATATGCAATAATGGTACAAGAGCTGAGTTCGGAACGAATTACCCAATTCAATATTAATGCACATTTAAAATGCATTTAAGTTACTCGTTCAAATCACCTAAATGGCCAATAATGCCAACTGCCTACAGCGTCATGTTCCCATCATTAATTCACAAACTTGGTGTCCGAAGAATTTATGACCGACCGCGGTGAAAATACAGTACATCATTTGAATGTTGTTAAAATGGAGTTTGGGAGCGAATACTTTAAAATTCCATTACATTTTCGGAGTGCAATTTCCGATGGCATTAGACTATTGCATGAGCAACTAAAATGTCCATGAAATATCCTCCACCTCTTCCTGTATTATCAATACATTATTTTCTATAAATATAAAAACTGCTATTTAGCAAACTAGATTTATCATAATTTCTTCATGATTTGATTATACATGTACATGTTGGAATCATGGCAGTGCAACGACCTGTCTCACTCCAGATCCCCAGATGTATTACCGACTGGACACTCAAATCAAATTTGAGTTTCACGTTTAATCAGCATTAGCTCCTGGGGAAGCTCTGGTTGAGGAATACATCAACCTTGCATCATTAAACTCAAATCAAAGTTCAGGATCTTTAAATGTTCACTGCATCTTAGCTTGATAAAGACAAAAACCAACTACAAAACAGCTTAATTTTAACTTAATTCTTTGCTTAAGACACACTTTAGTGACAGGCTTGCACGGTTGAATGGCTTTATGCTTACTAAATACAACAAAGAACTAAAAAGTTGGGGAAAATCCTCTCCTCTAATGCCTTAATTGCAACTGACAAAAGCAAATGGTGAAAAATTTAAAAACAAAATAAGAAGAAAATAACATTGAGAGGGTCTGTGATTCAAACATACATAAAATATAAGTCATTGTTGAAAAATACACGTATACCATACTACATCGTGTTAATTGATTAGTGTGCCATATCTCTAAAAATGATAAATGATTCATTTATAAAATACTGGCAATTCTGCTGTATCATTTAGTCATGTGGCTGCTTTGTTGAGTTTACTGTAGTATATTGCAGTGATAAAACTTTCTCAGCCAGGATGCCTTTATATAAATACAGCATCTTGACTTTACTTCTAAACTCATCCTGGGCAATGCCACCATCTATAAAGGTAGCGTGGTATTTACATTTCATCCAAAGAGGATTATTGTATTTTAATCGAGTGATTCTGTTTGCATGTCACAAGAAAACTTTTTGAACTAAACGTGTCTCCGAACAAAAGTCTAAACTTGAAAGCCGATGGATATGAGATTACTTTAATCACACGTGCACAACTCCATTAAGTCACGTCAATCGAAAGACCAACAATTCGGATGGTACATTTAATTTACATTTGCTAATGGCTTAAAGGATTGTTTAAACTTAGGTGTAATTACAAATTCATTAACATGGAAAACTTTTAGAAGATTACCTAAAGCACAATTAGTATCTATTCCGTCGTTATCCGTCCGGGAAGTTGGCATTAATTGACACTGACTGGCAGCACCACTGAGACATTTCGATACACTGCACTTGATGAGCTTAAAAACCATAAAGTAAATGCACGCGTAATCCCTAAAAAAAGTCAGAAGTTAATTAGCCAAATTGTAATTACGGATATAATCGCTGTACTATTCGCTAACATCAAAAATGCGCAATTGTGGATTAGCTTAATTCAAATATAAGGTGTCACCCATGTCGATTTCTCGTGCTGCAACTCTTTTAATGCGTGTATAATTACAAATAGTCGCCCTGATTGCAGCTCTATAGCTTGCAGAATTGAATAAAAAAAAGGAAATTAGCTTTAAATGCATATGCGCAATTAAAATTCAAAATTTGAATTGCAAATTTTGCTCGATGAAAATAAACCCCACGGCTTATCTGAAACGAGTGAAAAATGCTTCTAGCAAATTACCCTCAGCGCAAAAAACGGTAAATTGAATCTCGGATCACATTAGCTAAACAATCCGATTATTTCTCAGTTAACCACCGATTCTCAGTATTTCATTAAAGCAGTTTTCTCACGTTCTCGTTTCTGGCACGAGTAAGAAATAAAGAGCAAAACTGGGTAATTTATGACTCAAACCAGGGCAAAACCAACGGAAAAAATTAACCATTTGGTTGGAAAAATTGATATGCTGATACACGTATACAGTACATGTATACAGAGAACATTGAATCTAGTCATGTCATTGCATCGACTTTAGTCGTATACAGTCGAACTTCATCAACATGAATCTCAAGGGATGTGAAAATTTGTTCGTTAAAACCGTAGTTCGTATTATCAGAAGTCAGACAAAACATGAGAAGAATTAAAGTTTCATTGAAGTTGGGATGAAATCCTATCCCACGTATATGAATGGGAAGATTCTGGGAAGATTTTCACATTGTCTAAAGCGCGTTTTAACTTAACATAGCGCGAAAGCTCAGAAACACCCAATATCATTCGTTTTAACCTAAAAATTGTAATGCCCGAATTCGTATAATTAGTCTTGAAGGAAGAAATTAACATTATTCGTCTATAGCCTAGGGAGGGAACTGGAAATGAGTTCGTTCTATCAGAAATTCGTATAAAGCGATTACTTCTTAATGAGGTTTCACTGTATAATGAATGTAATGGAACAATTTGTTTCCGTAGGAAACTAGTAAAACTCAAAAAGAAGAAGTCAATACCTTAAAACCACATTTGCACAATTTCATTTCAGTAATGACATAACTTTATTACCAATCGGAACACATGCTACATAGTCAAACTTGATGTGAGATAAACCTTGTCAAGCAAACAGATAAAGATTTGATTATTTGCGAAATTATCCATGCATGGATCTTTACTAGCTTAATTCTTCTATCTTCCATGGAATTTTTTTCGTTTTGTGAGGTCATCCATAACTGGATGCTCACCATTACTTTATTACTATTATTGTTACTAACAGTATTGTTTTCTTACATGTATGAATGCTTTTCAGATAAGAATAATGTAAAAATAGTGTAATAATAATTGTAAAA
This sequence comes from Ommatoiulus sabulosus, assembly GCA_034697705.1. Taxonomy (NCBI): domain Eukaryota; kingdom Metazoa; phylum Arthropoda; class Diplopoda; order Julida; family Julidae; genus Ommatoiulus; species Ommatoiulus sabulosus. The sequence goes on along the minus strand of JAQGAO010008333.1, from coordinate 1,421 downwards.
TAAAATTACCACTAGTACTAATGGCTTTGATAAATATAAATTTATCAAATAAAACTATATTAATAAATAATATAAATATACAGTACAGTGTAAATAAAACCAAATATCCTATTGTCACCTGAACGGAGGTGCAAGAGTTAAGATGATGCAAATGATAGATGAATCTACAATAAAGCTTCACTGAAAAAATTCATTTTTTCTGCGTCATCGTAAAATCGTCATCGTCATCGTCATCATAACCACGATAAACAAATTCTTAGTTTATTACATCATGTTTAAGTTTAATATAGCCACGTACCATTAACTTGGCATCTTGTACGTGTGTACTTTCATAAAAGAGCTCAAAGTGTTCTGGGGCGTCAATCCAACAGAGCGTCCCGATGCAATAATTCGCTAACTAAATTGTCCTATTGTCACCTGAATGGAGGGTGCAAGCGTTACCTTTTATTTCTCCGGAACTTATCAAATTAGTTATGATTGCTCTTTTATGAGGGAATAAACATCGAGCGTATGCAGCTTATAGGGACGTGCTGGAAGAGTAAGGGCAGAGAACTGAATAAGAGACAGCACATCTTTTTTTCAGTAATTTCCCAAGTTGAGTATTCCACGGTTTGCCTTAAATTAAGTGATCAGCCGAGCATTATTGATGGTGTTTTTCACGTCGACGTGTTTACGGGTTTCCACTCGGAAGTGCATGCATCATCCACTCTAGCTTTCCGCGTTGTAATTGCTTTTTTTTTCATTTGCCTTTTCTCGACACATTCTTCATTTACTGCTAACGCTGAACTTGAACTTTTTCTCACTCGGTCCATGTACGTGTATGCAAAGCTACGGATGAACAATGCTGGCAAACGAGCCAACTCATTTATCTACTGCCGTGTGAGTCGCAACTCCGAGTGCCAACAATGCCCAAAGCCCATCGAGTCTATCATTAAAATGGATCCCGAAGTAATTAAACCTCGCCAACCACCGAAGCGATTTTTTTTTCTGCAAAAAGAGACGTGATACTGGATGGGCGTGGAGAGGGGGCATTAAATTAGCTAAGATGCTAATGTACGTCACCGTAAAAAAGATTTTCGTTAAACCGTGCAACAAATTAAAAGAGCTTTATGCTTGGGGCTGCACTGTCTAATGATTACGAGCGTCAATTTACGAAAAACGCCAGTCGACGAGATCGAGAGCGTTAGTGTTACGAGCTTGAGAAACGACATTATGAATTAATCTGGGTTGTGGTATTTTTAATCAATTTTACAGTAGCTTGCAGTCAAACAATTGACACTTGTAAAAAAATCTATAGTGTAAGGGGCCATTCAAAATAAACGTCCTCAAAATCTTCCCAAAACTATACTCCCCCCCACCCGCTGTACGCATTGTGTCTGGTCAACCAACCCCCCCCCCCCTTTCCTCCTTGCCCCATTCGG
>JAQGAO010008332.1:0-10453 GCA_034697705.1 Ommatoiulus sabulosus | reverse complement strand
ATAACAGTCTGAGCTATGCTGATATCATTATAGCATAGTGATATCAGCGAGTAATGTTCAGCTGATACCAGTACAACCTGTACCGATATCAGTGTTATACTTGTATCAGTATAACACACTGATGTATCTGTAAATTGTTTGCCTGACATCAGTGTAGCATGTACTTGCCTTTACCAGTATCAGTGTCCCACATAACGTAATTTTTTGGTCAGCTATCCAAAATGATGTTAATTATAAAAAAATGACCACTCAAAACCTGGCATAAAATGACGTCCTGTTTCTCCCACAAAATTAAAAATCAAAACCTGTCATAAAATGACGTCATAGCAAATAGGGTTTAATTCCGTAAGAAAAGATCGAGCCCAAAAGGCAGCTTACAATGTAACTCACAAGAAACGGAATAATAGCACACGAAGCTCAAAACAAAAAAGCCGAGAAGCGAACAAAAAACAGCATCGGTCAAAACACGAGAAACCACGTGCTGCACAATCAAGACGCGACGAAGGACCTAGACACAAAAGCGTGTAAAAAGCTAAGAACGGTGATGTGCACACGGGCCCGTTATTTAATTTGCACAGAATGTCGGGAATGCGCTGGACCGTAATTGGCTGGCGCAAGGGCGTGACCTTGACACCCCCTACCCATTGCCGTTCCTAGGCAAAATTAATATTCAAAAACAAACGAGAAAAAACAAGAAATCGCAACGCGCAACAACCCGATTACATACAAACAAAATGTTTAAAAAGTTCTGCCCTATTTCCCGTGGAACAGTTCAAAAGCACGGCGGTCGAAGAACGAGGATGAACCAGGAACCATTGAGATCAACGTTTTTGAGTCTTAGTCAACGACAGGCTCAAGGAACTGTCTGCGTTTGACAAGTGGGGGCAAATGGGTGGTTTTTTCGAAAGCAGGAGCTGCAAATAGAAGGGCCCATGCTGCTGGTTTAGCATTCCAAAGTTCTGAAGAAGGATCACAAATTAGACCAATCTATAAAATAACAGGTAGAAGCCCTGATACTTGTTATAAGAAGTTTACAGCCAGAGGAGAGCTCATGAGGCGGCATAGTTTGAAAAATCGACAGAGCTACAAGAACAGGAAATATCACATGAAGTTCAGGACTGACTTTGTCCAAAAAGGGGGTGATAATAGTTATGGAGCGAATTCAGGAACAACTGACATAGATGATGATGTATTTCAGGTTGCAGCCCAAACCCATAACACTGGATTGAAGTTTCTGCCAGTCATGAGTCTTACTAAACCTAAACTTATTGTAACTACTATAAAGTTCAAGGTCAATTAGCCATCACCAATCATGCCAGGTGTGATCTCTTCATTTGGACTTTTAAAGACAGTGTAACAATCAGGATACAGTGCAATAGAGACTTCTGGAATTCCATTATTCTAAAACTTTCCAGATTTTACATGGAATGCATACTTCCTTAAATAGTAGATTTGCAACACATCAGATAGATGCCACTGCATGAGCCAGTTTACTTCATTAAGGCTACTGATCACTAAGAAATAAAGGTACTATAGAACAAAGAGAAAAGGTGTTTTGACTTGTCACAAATACTTCACCTTTGTTGGTGTTATGGAAAACCTTTGAGATAGGGTTTTATGGAATACCTCAACCAAAATACCATAAATTGTGTTCCAGAACACAATAAAAGGTGGGTTTTTTCAAAAAATTGCCTTTTCCAGCTATAAACGTCACCAAGGTCTCCTCGGCATGTACCGTACATCTAATTTGAAACATACATGGTAATCACGTGCCATATACATGTATAGTCTTATTTCCAAATTTAATCTTGAAACCCACTAGGCTTCGATCCTGCGACCTACCATTCCTGGAAACCTCACACTACCACTCTGCTATCTCGACTTGCTTCAGAGAGCCTCAGTAGTTGTACCTTTTCCTGGGTTTCCCATAAAGGGTATCTATAAGCACTTTTTCAATGTTTTTTTGTTCAAAACGCCTTTTTAGGAGTTTAGAAGTACCATTAGGTGTTTGAAAATACCAAAATATTTTTAAATACCTCAATGTACCTCAAAAGAGGCAAGCAAATACCTTAGGGTGTTACAAAACACCAGATTTTACCATTATTTCTTAGAGTGATGAAGTAAAGAATGCGAAGCCACCAAAGTGGAAAAGGGTCTCAACAGCAAGAGAAGTGTGATATATCTGGGCAAAGAACTTTCGGCACTCAAGACTCAAACAAGTCAGATAGTTTTTTCAGCCAGCATGGATGCCACACCATTTAGGTCAAAGAGACAAAATGCCAGTGAGACATTTGGAATTGTAAGGTAAATTCATCCAAAACTCGGTATGATGACCGAGTAATGGATGTGACGCTTGCCACAACAATATTTTTTAACACATTTATATAGTGGATTACACCAATAGGATTGGTAGACAATACTCGTCAACTGGACATTGTGGATAAAGAAATAGAGGTGGAATATCAGCTAAGAAACCTTAATATGCAACATACATATTTGAAGGGTAACTTTAAGGGTTTTATTTTATATTATATTTAATCTGCATATTTATAATTTTCATTTACATATTTTAAGATGATGCTGTTAATGAGTGTCACTGTTATCCTCCATTATCAGCTCTGAATCCATTACAGTGTGCGCTGAACACTGAAGAAATGGAGGCTGTTGGATTCTAAATGTGTTGCCGAATCGTTGCCACTGAGACTCGAGGATCAACAGGAATAGATTCGGGATTTTCTTGCGGTGTAGTTTATACCAGTTTTTAATAAATGTTGCATTTTCTATTGTTGCAATCCAAAATCAATGTTTACATGCTTGCTACTAACTGTACATTTCCCTGTTTCAATTTGAAAAGTATTCAGTTTTACCTACAAACTTGCAAGTTGTTTATGTTTTTAGAGTACATAATATGAAAAAGTGTATCGAAGGCTGGCGGGAATAAACTAACCCATCCAGGGCCCCAAATCGGCTTTTACCTTATGGAGCCTCTCATACCTGTTGTGCCGCGTTTTGATTGGGCCACGTCATTCTCGTTATTGCCGCGCCCCTCTGGGATTTTTTATGAAAGGAGCGTTGCTCCTCTTATTTGTTGCTCTGTGTTGGGAGCTCCTATCAGGTGTGGTCGGAGCTCCACTTACTACCTTACGAATAAAGGTTTTCACAATGATAACTTCCTCGTCGTGTATCTTATTCTTTCACTTCGTCAACCAACGAGTTTATCCCAGAGAACCACATCCTCGGTAGGGACTACTAACCAGAGTCATATGGTCAGAGAGGGAACTAACAGGACGAAGGACGGTCACCAGTCAACGAGGAAGGAGACCGCCGTTTTAGTCTCCAAAGAAGATAAGTCCGAAAGGAGCCCGAGCTTGGAACGAGGTTCACCAAGTTCGTTCTCATCACGATAAACCTCGTCCTCGTTTCAACTTTTCTTTGAAGCTCGCCAACTCCGACCTCGTTGAACAGACCATACCTCGTTCAACTGCGAATCGAACCTCGCTGGCCATAAAAGCACTATATTAATGCTATATTTTTCTTATACATTGTATTTATTTCTAGGCTATTGACCATGCCCATACCTAAGACATACAGTTTGGTGGCAGTTCATGTTGGTCCCAATGGTGATAGTTTTCTGTTTATCTTGTTCAAATGGTTTCCTCTATATAAAATGGAACAGAGTTTGATGACCGAGTGATGGATGTGATGCTTGCTACAATAATATTAAACAGATATGTACGGTGAATTGTATTATCATAATTGGTGGACAATACTCATCAACTGTACATTGTGGGGGAAAAATTGTTTATGGAATATCAGTAAAGCAACTTAAATATGCAATGTACATATTTGAAGAGTAAGTTTAGGGTTTTTATATTATATTTAATCTGCATATTTATATTTTTCATTTATATCTTTTAAGATGCTGCTGTAAACAAGCGTCACTGCCATCCTCCATTATCAGCTCCGAGTCCATTCCAGTGTGCACTGAACACTGAAGAAAAAGATAAAAAGACAGCATTTCCTTGTGTACACAGTAATTTGTCCCCAACTCCACGACCGCTAGTTATTTTGCTAATACTTTATGAAACTAGAGGGATTCCATCCTGCAACTTACTGCCTTAAGAAAAGCAATGCCTATACCTGTTAAGCTATCGTGACTTGGTGAAAAAAGTAGTGTTATAGCTGTAGTGAAGGGACAGCACTTCTTGTATGGAACGAGGTGGTTTGCTACGCTGGACTTGATGACAGGTTTCTGGCAGGGTGGAAGCCGAATCTTTTACCAGGAAAATCAGGAGTTTTAAGATATCGTTATAATAAAAAACGTTAACGTTAATGTCATTTCTTCGTAAAATTTACAGAAAATTGCCATGTTTTTATTTTATGGGCAAATTGCCATAAAATGCACAGTATTTCTTCCATGATATGTTGGGTATATTTCTTTAACATGTACGGGAATTTTCCTGTACAATTTACGGAAATTTTGAACTGTTTAGCTAGTTAGCCTTTTTGCCACTAGATAGCGCCATATGCACCATTCAGATTTCCAGTGTCACAAAACAAGTTGGAACTTCTCACTAGTGATGACATAACATAGTAAATGGTAAATAAAACTTAATTTTTCTGTTTAGTTGGCATTTTTGCCTTTCAGTGGTGTCCTTTTTAAATTCATATTTTTAATTATTTCTTTAAGTTTATTAGCCATAAGTTGTTTGCAATATTTTTGGTCTTTTTCGGACCAAATAAGGGGTTAATAGGTGGAAATTGGTTTTAAAATACGTTATCAGACAAGAAATCCAAAGAAAATCAAATAGCCTTGATCCTAAAGTTGTTATAACGTTGCGCTGTGACCGCAACAACCCCAGTTTGAATCCAGGTCTGGGCAATGTGATTCTTTTTTTGTAACCCTTGCAAAACCAATGTTATATAATGTACTTGTTAAAATTAGCATCACATGTACATGTAATTTTCCAGGACATAGTTCATATTTATCTTACCAGAGGGTGCCACCTGTACCGGTCAATTTTCTAGCAGATAGTTTTCCCACTAGATGGCACAACGTGTACCGGTCAATATAGTTTTTCCCACAGGAGGGTGTCACGTGTACTGAACTGAACTGAAACTGTAGCCTATCCTTTGAAATGGATCCCCCTAAAATGGGTGCTATGGTGCAGAGCAATGTCCGCACCAGCCACTCACTGCTGATTTACGAAGTGCAGCCTCCTATTTCTCTCTGATATTTCCTTGCCCCTCAGTATCAACTCTTCCAATTTCTTGTTTAAGGGCCTACCATTAACTCAGTAATCGCTTGGCCACCGGAATGGAACTGTCTGTCCCCGAGCTACCGGTTTCCAATCCCAACCATTCGTGTAAGATGCATTATCCATTCCTGATCGAGAACCCTCTAAAGCCAAACATACACAAAACACATGCTCAATACCTTCAATTCCATTAAGACACAGATCGCACATCTCTTCAGTAGCCCTAAATTTTGCCAGGCGCTTATTCGTTTCCAATGACCCCGCTCTTGCCCAAAACAAAAGTGCACTGGCGCAAGAGTTATCATATATCTCTTCCCGACCAATCACATGTTTGTTCCAGTATATCTCCAACTTCTTTTTCTAGGTCATGCTTTTTTTCCAAATTCCCTTCTCCCATTTTAAAATTATTCGTTTTATGCAAGTGTTTGACCCGGCCCATGGGCCTTTCTTGAAGACGTCCAGGCCAAATCTAGTCCAAAATCTCTTCACTCGCCGCAGCCATTGAGTCGTCCATCCTTGACCCCTTAAGAGCTCATATACCTGCCTTGCTGGATAAGACTTTTCCAGAGTCCATAACCTACGTAGATAGGTCAGTTTGCTAGCCATCTCCCGCACCTAAAAGGTGGACCATCCTATGTCCCCATGCAAGGCCTCCACTGCTGAAAACCTATTGGCACCCAATGCTGCCCTAGACCGATTTCTTTTCAGGATTTTCAGCTACTTGTTCAACCCAATAGAGAAGCAGAGTACATCAGAAGCACATGTCAATGCCGGTACTGCATTCCCCTTCCAAGCCCCCCGAATAATCTCATACTTGCTAAAGGATTGAAATGCCATGCGACCCAGGAGGCCTGCCACTCTGCGGCCTTTAAGACATATTGTATCCTCCATATTAGAACAATACTTTGTTCCATTGTTCAAGAGTACACTGAGATATTGTGTATTCTGTACCTCCTTCCACTACCACAACCCCAGAATTATCACTACCATTTTCAAGCCCATAGTCTGTTCCATACTCCCCTGCTATGTTTAAAAGACTGCAGTTTCTCAGTGTCTTCCCATTATCGCTAAACATCAGACTTGGCAACTTTCTTTCCCCTATTTTGTAGCCCAGCCCCGAATTCTGTAAACGGATGTCCAGCTCATTGATGCAAACCAGAAATAGCACAGATGAAAGAGGGCATCTCTGCCTTACCCCCTTAATGACATGAATACCTCTTTTTATAATATCGCCCCAATAGATCGCATATTTTGTAACATCGTATAACCGTCAAATAGCCTCTAACAGATAGTGGGAAATTCCATACTTGCCTAGTAAGTCCCAGCGCACAGATCGGTCCATATTATCGAAGGCACCCTTTATGTCCAAAAGTGCAACCAGCATGGGTTCCGCTTAGCAAACTCCAGCTGCATGAGTACAAATAAGTTATCGCTACCCTGCCTACCCTTTTGGAACCCATTTTGGAAGGGCACTAGCTTCATTCCAGTTTCCAGTTCATTCTGCAACCTGTTTCGTAAAAGGCCTGCGAATAGCTTGAAAACACAGCTACTGATGGCCACCGGCCTGTAACTACCAAGATCTTCTCTGTCTTTTTCATTCCCCTTTGAAAATCAGTGATACTCTAGTATCACTCCAGTCAGTTGGCAATGCTTCACCCACCAGACAGTTGTTAAATATATTAACCAGAACTTGGAGGCTTTCTTTTACTTGGAACTTGTGAAACTCATTTGGTATGTGATCCTCTCCTATTGCTTTGCCGCCTCCAAGATGCTGCACAGCCTTAGTAATCTCGTCCAGTAAAATAAAGGCAGTGTTTCAGTATAGGTGCCAGCTGTCAAATCCGAAAGAGCCCCTGAATTTGATCTACCTATTGACCCCACAAATCTTTGAGCATAATCCTCCAATAGTACAAAAATCTCCTCCTTCCCTGTTTGCAGAACACCTGCTCTGTCCCACAAACCGGTGACCTCTCACTAGATCTCTTGTCAAAGTCCTTTCACACGTCTGCATTACCGCTTAATGGCCTTCCTTCCACTGGCCATGATATATTTCCAGGTTGCACGATCCTGTATGGCTAGTCTGGTACTGCAGCTTTAAAGGGTAGCCTAGGCCTATCCCCTTTTATTACCTGCCGGTGATTCCGGCAAGCAGCCTTGCGTTTGCAGATATCTTGACGTGCTTCTGGAGTAAGAATTATCCGTAAGCCATTCTTTTTTGCCATGCCACTACGAAATCCTATCTTTGACTTTCCAACTAGCATCATACTCACAAACCATTTGCGATAGCTCATATCGGTATTCGAGGCTACATCATTGGTCATACCCTGGGAAAATGGTTCCCATGTCACATCGTCATGTACTTTCCAATGCAGTCCCTTTTTTTCTTGGATGGCGTATGCAACTCCTTTTGCTGCTTGCAATTTCATCCACAAGAAGTAATGTTCCGAGTCCACCCCTGAGTTACCAGAATCATCCACCTTCACCTGCATCACTATGTTAACCAACCTTGATTCCAGCAACATGTAATCCAGAGTGTATGCCACCACACCATTGGTCCAGGTTCATTTGCCCTGACATTCTGTAAAGGCGTTAGCTATAACCAGGTCATTATCATCGCTAAAATCTCGGAGTAGTGACCCATTGTAATTGTCCTTGTTATCCAATTCTCTAGTGTGCCTGTTAAAGTCGCCCATCAACATGATACTGTAACCCTTCAATCGAAACTATGATGTCCTTCTGGAGGCAGGTGTATATATTGCCTGGTTCCAAGACCTATCAAAACCCTCGACCGCCATGTACACTACGCCTATGCCCATCTTTATGCCCCCCCTCCCCATAGAATGTCACCAATAAGTGCTCTTTGCCTGAACACACAGTCTTCCATCATGCCATTTCATCTTACTTCTTAGGCCATTAATGAGGCTATGGGCGAATTTCGATGTGAAATTTTATTCCAATCATTTAATTCGGTAATAATTTTGTAAAATTCGGGGAAACAACTTTGGATTTCTAGAAAAACAAGGTAAAATGACCGCAACCTACTTTAAATAAAATTTAGGTGAACTACTTGAACTTACCATGTAGGTGCGAAGAGGCCCACTCAGCCTCGCCTAATCCTTCGGTTTTACAACCTTCGTAAAACAGAGTTGGTAATGGAAGCGTAGCAGATCCGTTTAAGCCTGCAATATAAAAAAAGTAGAAATTTTAGAAGCATATTTTTCATTGGTCTTTTGCTACCCAAAAGTCTTCACAAATATCCCACCAATGAACGTTAGAAATATCGCTGAAAACAGAAATTCATTAGTTAAGTTTTACTCCTAATCTCGCCTGAAATATCTGTGATTTTTGTATTTAAGGAGACGAATTTGTAGTCTCCTTACATTGTCCTGAACGTGCGTGTATGGTTCGGTACCACTCCATCATTCTGCAATTTTGTAACATCACTTGAGACTTAAAAATTTAACCGCGTTTTGTTAATTTTGAGTCGTGAAACTTGTACTTTAAAATAACTTCCGATCTCCGAAATAAATTGAGAATTTACTTAAAGTTAGTCAGGATTGTGCTTGTCCCAACCGCATTTAGATCTCGCGAATATCTACACGTTATCCTGAAATACGCGACTTCGAAATCGGCCTTTCGCTCGATTTCACTATCGCAACTTCTGCGGTTCTGCTTGAGGCACTCGCCTCAAAAGCTCCCCCTTTAGAAAGGCATCGCGGGCTTCCCGCAATACACAGGAGCTTTCCACAGCTTTCGGAGCCAAATCAAAAGCTCCTCTTTCACTTTCATACAAAGCGGAGGCAAGGCGGAATCCTTTCAGCTGTCATATTCCTGCGGCAAGGAGACAACTGCACAGACGCACGTTAAAGTAGCATTAGCAGAACGTCTCCGGACACGACTGGACACCATTACAGGGTGTCCACTAGGGCAAATCCTGCACATTTACATTTAAGAAACATACCCTGACTCTCCTCGGCCCATAACCTTTGTTACTATTATAACCAATCCCAGGGGTGTCTCCAGAGCTAAGCAAGCCTGCTGGAACATCAGCAGATGCACCTTGCTGCAAATAAAAGCCATTCCTTGATGATACCTCCACTGTACAGTCCCTATGGGTTGGTTCTATCTGCCCTAGTTTTTTGGATCAATTTTTTGGGCAATTTTCCAGGGCATAGTTTCTTTTTTTTTCTTCCTAGATGCGCCATGTGTACAGTCAAATTTCCAGCATATAGTTGTTTTTTTCCGTATAAACCACACAATAAACTATCATTAAAAAAAATACAGAACTATATACTAAAAATGAAAACATTACTCTCAATCCCAACACTCCCTATTAATATAAACACAACCTGGGAATACCCAATAACACACTCAGAGCTATTATTAGCACAGAGAGGCCTCAAAAAAGGCAATGCCCCAGGAGTGGACCTCATACTACCAGAGATGATCTCAGACACCCACCCTTACTCACCTCTTCTATCCTCATAACATTCAACGAAATCTTACTCACTCACAACTTCCCAAGCTCTTGGAAACAAATACTAATCCAACCACTCCACAAAAAGGTGACCCCAAAGATACAACAAACTACAGACCAATATCACTGGTATCATCTATGGCCAAACTACATGTGTGAAATCCAACAGAATTAAAAACTGGGCTACAACGAATAATATCATTCCAACAGATCAAGCCGCATTTCAACCAGGCAAAGGTACCAGAGATCATTCTACTTCTAAATTCCATCATAAAACATAATAATTCTCACCATAACAAGGCTACCTACACCTTCTTTGCTGATCTATCAAAAGCATTTGATTCTGTTAACCACTACATACTCTGGTCGAAACTAAAAGCCCTTAACTTTCCTCCCCTCCTTTTACACAATATCTCTACCTTTTATGGCCAACTAACAGCTGAGATCCGAGCATATGATGGCCCCACCCAACCTACACGACTAAACTCTGGAGTCCTGCAACGTGACCCACTAAGCCCCCCTGTCTTCATTATTTTTCTGAGCGACCTCCAAAAAATCCTACCAAAGCACCTTGAATGCAAAATACATAACAGTCAAGTATCAAATCTACTATACGTCGATGATATTCTTCTGCTGGCTTAAAATAGAAAAAATCTCCGTGCCCTACTCAAACACCTCTACAGATACCTGACAATAAACCATCTACATCTTAACCTAA
>JAQGAO010008331.1:0-10455 GCA_034697705.1 Ommatoiulus sabulosus | reverse complement strand
CTGTTATCAGTATGGCTCTACTGATATCTGTATGAAATCCACTGTTATCAGTATAAAATTGCTTACTGACATCACTACAATATACTGATAACAGCATAAAATGCACTGTTCTCAGTATGATTTTACTGATATCAGTATATTTTCATACTGATCCTTCAACCAGGGATTTTTAAGATACTCTTGTTTTTACCCTGCTGCATGTCCCTAGTTTTAAAAAGGATATACTCCACGGTCTTGATTTGACAGCTCGCTATATAAGCAATTAAATTGCCAACGTGATTCGTTTTCAAGTTTTTTTGATAATATATCGATTAGCTCAAATTTTGTTGGTAATTTAACGAGATTGTCTAGAAAAATTTAATTTGAAGACATAAAAAGTGAACGTCTGCGAACTCGAATCCTTTGAGGCCAAATCCGCAGTAAATTTCTTCCCCAACTTCTTGTGACGGGTTTATAATTACATGTATATTAATTGGGTTTATCTTGATTAATAGAAAGATACAACATTTACTGATCATACTTCCGCAGTAGCGAACTCACTTGTGCAAAATCCACACGCTAATTGATTTTAAAAATTCTAGGCTATTGCTGTTTTTACACCAATGAATATACAGTACATGTACATTCCTTTTGCATACGTGACTTAATTTATGACTGCCAAATCACAATTCGTAAAGCTTATGTCTGAGTTCGTCCGCTATCATTTACAATTTAACATTGCAGTTCCTTTAAATAGGTCAAAATGCCTTAGAATAACCAAATTCGGTTATTGCTGTTAATAAAGAAAGCGATCCGTGGACATCAAGATGGCCGCAGTACTTCCCAAGTAAACTGCTAAGATTAATAGTTATTTTGGCCATCAAATACGTAGTGAAAAGAATGGCATCCATAACGTGGATGTTGTTGAACTGCTACCATTTGCAAAGCGAAGCCCCTCAAAATTTGGTCTTCATCACTCCGCAGTCTAGCACATATTAAAACACTCGAGAATTGCTTCACCTTTCGTCAAAAAGTGTATACAAAGCTGCATTGACCTTAGGTATAGAAAGCTTGAGTGCCTTAATAGCAAAGCGCAGATGTTCCTCTTCCTGGTGCTTCGGGACTTCCTATACACAGTATAAATTAAGTCTAGTATGGCATAACTTAAGTCCTCATATTCCCCATAAAACCCTTGCCTGGCTACAATCTGCCTCTAGAACAACTATACGAGTGGCTGTCTGGAAGAAGCGAGAAACGATGATGTACGTTTCCTAAAGTTGCAACGATTCGCGAGGCTAGAGCATTTCCCAAATTAGTATAGTTAGCAGCAATCTAAAAAAAGACAAAAGTGGATGCTCATAACAGGATATTAGCGGAGCAAGGAGGAGAGGGAAGAATCTCTGCGCAAACAACTCCAGCAGTTGCCATTTGGAAACGACCAAATGGTTCTTGAAAGAAAAACTCTGGGCTTTCGAAAAACCTGCGTCAACATGACCGTTCAGACATGTCGTAATTCACCTAGGACCAAAACGGCCATAGAACCAGACTCGCAGATTTTATTGTATTTTCTTGGAAATAAAGAGTGCACGAGCTATATTGTAATAAAATATTTATTTTTTCATCGTCGCACATATACATTGCTCGCGCTGTCAAGGGTGCTTGACAAATATTAGAATTTACTAGTTTTAAAATGTAATTTGGTGAGCACTATCTCCCTCCAATGAAGTGCTGTATTTGGATAAGCAGTCAACTGATAATATGCACTCCAGGATGTGACAAATGGTTTATTTTACTCACGAGCATAACTCTGCTACATTCGCGCGGCCATTTTTTTCACTTAACAGAAGATATCATTCACTGTGTGTGCGACTGCGATGCAACATTAAGCAACTGTATACATTAAGAATTTATCTTCAAGTTTCAAAAACAGTAAATGAAGTTGCGACCATGAAGCAGGACCATTTAGACCAACTATAACCGCTCATGTGTCCTGTGCTTGGGAAATCCTTCCACCTGGTCACACCTACTGTTAAGACTGCACCGACCACAATATTAAAACACTTAACATCAATTACTAAACTTCCGGCAACCTTCATCCATACTAAATTCTTTGAATCATTCCTTTGCAACGTCCAAGCTAGAACCTCACGTGTGGCTACTCTTCAGATTAGCCACTTGTTACAACAAACAGCTAAATATCTAAAATACAACTCAACATGTAATAGAAGAATAAAAATTACAAACCAAAAACTTGTTAAAAATCACTAACACATACCAACAAATTAATACTCATAGTAAATATGCCTGAAGGGGTTGAGTCCTCTTTGTGCAGTACATGTACATGTACAGTATCTTATCTAAGTTGCGAAAAGTTAAAATACAGTAACCACTAACGAGGCCCTGCTTCCTAGTCTTTTAACTCGTTCCACACACTGCAGACACTACACTGTATATTATTGGTTTAAATTACCATTAACTATATGCACTATGCACTGATATTTACATGCAGGTCAAATTTCGTGGCAAATTGTGTTGAAGATATAACTAAACATGCATATAACGAAACATGGAATTTTAATTAATTTTTCATAGAAATTTAATCGTCTCTTTACCAACATGCAATTAGGTATTGAAACGTGATATACCGGTGTGGCATTCAGTTATTGGTGATTTCCTGAATGTTTGCTTTATAAAATTACATGTAAATGCTCAAATATTATCTTGTACTCATACACTCAAAAATTTCAGTGGTTTTTGAAGCCATGCCATTCATCCACATTTTATTATTTGTCCAGTTTGTCAACTATACAGGTATATACCTACATGCACATAGTATTACAATCATACCGATGGATTTATAATTTGTAAGAATACTAATATAAAAATGGTGTGTGGGGGGGCGGGGGGTGTCTGGGATAACGCTTATGAAAATCAGACCTAATATTTTTGCAACATTAAATCCTCAACAACAAACAATATTTGCTGGCAAACAAGAAAAGTTATTTCAGACACACGTAGGCCTATTACAGGACGAGACAGGTGACATCTATTGTAAAATAGTTCTTCGATTAAGGCCCGCACACATACTGTAGCAAAAAAATATTCACCAACGACTTGAATTACGAAATTAAGTCACTTTTCACCAAAGAAAAATGTACCGATCATATGCTTAACCGCCTCTTGTCGTTCATCTTCACTATAAGTTTCTTTTATTTTTAACCTATACATGTATAGTAAACGTTTCTGAAAAAAACATTGGGTTTGTAGGCACGATTCCAAACTCGATTTTTCTGGAACATGCTTGGAAAAACATTGAGCTCACAAGAAGTGACACGTTCAAATTCTTGAAGAAGTGAATGATAAAAAAAACAATGCTAGCATATAGAAGCTTAGAAAGTACGAAACGCGGATGTATAGCAA
Organism: Ommatoiulus sabulosus; assembly: GCA_034697705.1. Lineage (NCBI taxonomy): Eukaryota > Metazoa > Arthropoda > Diplopoda > Julida > Julidae > Ommatoiulus > Ommatoiulus sabulosus. Next base: position 7,056 of record JAQGAO010008331.1, on the reverse strand, counting down.
TCAAACAAGAGTCAACCATGAATGACATAGCTAGGTCACAATTGTTCTGCAGGTAAACATTTTAAATCCCCCATTGTATGCAAATCGATAAGACCACTGCTTATACCAGCCATAAAAATAGGACAGTTAGGCCTAGTGATTCAGTTTTAAGCACGTCTGCACCTAAAATAGAAGAGCATTTTGCTAAAAATAATTCATTCACTATATAGTGTATAGAGAATTAGATATCAAAGTTGGCCCGCGTTAAAAGGGACTACACCCAGGGTCACTCCATTCACCGATTTCCCTCGTAAATATAACCTCGGATTAAGTGTAATATCGCCTTTGTCTCGGTGCCACGTGATGTCCCTGTACAGACAAGAGTATCAATTATTGTGCCAACGCTGAGCACAAGCACGGAAACAACATGTACTTGAAATTTGGATAACAATTCGCACGGGTCGAGCTCAGAATACAAAGGCGAAAAAAATTCCGTTGACCTGTTTCCAGCCAGCAATTACATTTCCGGTGGCTCGAATATGTACGAAATTATCCAAAAACTCACTGGCCCGATTCATAAATATTGATAATGCTTGGAAAGAAATATAATAGAGTACACGCTTACGTGAACATGCGCCCACATTACACGTATTTCGTGTTGAACTTCAGTGAAGCTCCGAGGTAAACGAACCACTGAAAAACACCACATAATTATGGTATTAAAGAATCCTGTGGCGAGTGAAATTATTGCAACGCGATACAAAGAGGGCCTTATCGAAACTCGTTCAACTCACGACTTTGCGTGTATAAATGAATTAAAAGACAAAAATCGAGGGAAAGTACAGTCTTAAACAAAACCTTTCGTCTTTCATTCCTTGGAGGATTCTGTCAGCCCTCATCAAAATCGAAAAACACGAAACTTTGAAAGAGGGGTGTCAGGGCATATGGCTTGGAGCGATATAATAACATTTGAAACGAATTTAAAACGAGCACTTGCTTTTCCCACAAATCTCGCATATTCCACTGCCTTGACAGTCCTGACTTAATTTTCCAGGTTTTTAAACAAACTTCCCTGACCAACGACAAAATTCGCATGAAATGCTTTTGAAAATTTTCATATTTGTATTAGGAAAATGTTGAAATGTTTGCAAATCTGTACTCTGAAAATGTTGAGAATTTTGCCAATTTGTCCTCAGAATCTATTTTAAATTTCTCCTCGGAAACTGTTCAATATTTTACGAATTTATACTCGAAAACAATTGAGAATTTTGAAAAAATTTGTGCTCGGAAAACGTGAGAACTTTCGCAGGTTGTCTTCAGAAAATGTTGAAAATTTAGCAAATTTGTACTGATATTTTTTTTTTAAAGTTTGCAAATGGGCCCCGAACCGCGTAGAAACACTATAATTTTGGATTGTGACAGCATTAATTAATACGTTGAAATTTCCTAACTTTTCCAAGTTCTCCAGGTCTAGGGGAACCCTGTACGTTATGCAGTACAGTGAAACAAAAATCGCTTTATACGAAGTATTCGCGATATGTTACGTTAAAACGAACTTCCCCTTCACATACTATAATACGTGGGATGGTATTTCATCCAAACTTCGATGAACATTTAGTTCTTATTGTTTAACTCATGTTTTGTCCGATTGCTAACAATGCGAACTCCGTGGTTTAAACGAACGAATGTTTAATGTTGACGTCCCTTGAGATTCGTCTTAACGAGGTTTGCCTGTATAAGCAAGTGAACCCATTAAAGAATTGTAAGTTAAAGCCAAGTGAAAACATACCAGAACCGAATTCCACCAAACGGCCTTTCAGCTTATGGTTAATTTGAGGCAGATCTTGAATTAATATCAATAATTTTAATTACCCTAGTGCTTTTATAGTTTTGTCATTCATGACCATATGTTTGGCATGGAATATTTATATTATTATACACAGTTGACATCAATGGAAGCCTATTGATCGACTCATTGTCGACAACACGAATATGCCCTCGTTCATGTCGTTTGGCAAACTATGAAAGCATGTCTTTTCAAAGTCCTCATCACTTCCAGAGTCAACGTGAATGGATCATTAAACGCTCCTTTGGCCTTTAATGAACTACGTCTGTATGTAGACTGCATGTACTGTAAACACCAAACTCATTCCGCATAATTTTTTTCACCAGCCATCACAAACCATGGCATAAGCACCACTTTTTTATAGCATGGCCTTTGTGCAGACATCGTTTCAATTCAACCACGAGCAAAAATCGATACAGCTTTTACATTTAAATTCAATTATCAAGGCATTGAAGTGGGAGTTGGTTTGGACAGAAACTGATCTGCAAAAACGCCCCAGACAAAATATTTTAATGTAATTGTTTGGCAAATAACGAAGCATAAAGTGCACGAGTTCTAGGAAAACGAAATTGCCATAAAGAATATTGCCTCACGATTTATGGGACAGATCAATTTTAATCGTCGATAAAACGAACCGTGCAACATGAGGCATTGGACGGCAGGTCGCCATAAAACAAGCGCAATACCTCAGGTTTGTCAAATGCTGCCATGTTTAGGAAATGAGTTTGAAAATTATAGGGGGTGATTTCCCCATAATGTGTATCACTGGTGAGTTTCAGCACCAACGATGGGCGGCTGCGTGCGACTAATCTTGCCTTAAACGACCTCATCAATATGCTTAAAAGGGAAGTTCCCAGAATAGTAATTCTGTTTCCTGCTTTGACGATTGAAATTCACTCACGCAAGCACAAGTGTTAAAGATGAGCCTTTTTACATCCCATACCCTATACCCAAATTCGCGCCATGCTCGTTGAAATTAACACTTTTTGATTATGTGAAATTTGGCCAAGACATACTTGTACAAAATTAATTAAGAATGTCATACAAACAAACATTCATTTTCATTGAGTTACGAAATCGTCCAACATGTACAAACTGCGAGCATCGCAGTAATAAATAATGATAAATTATTAATCATGTCTACTGTAGATTAATGTGAGATAACTGCCGTGCTGACGACATAATAATAACTGTACAATTATGTTCACATACAATTTTCAACAGATATCAAGGCTACAATAAATCTCCTAGGTATATGGGATTATCATTGATGAAAACATATTCGCATATAGTAGCGACTGCTTGAGTCGCAGTGTTGAGGTGACTAATATCGCGCTGCAATTAATTTCAACCATATTTGTTCTACCTGGAGTTTCTAAAGAGCTCACACCTTGCCAGATAATTAGCCTTCATTTAATTTAGCACGTGTTGTCTAACATTCCCTTACAAGTACAAGTACTGCTATATTTTGCAATATAGCCTACACATCAGATCAGCGCAAAAAAACGTTGTCGCAATTGCGTTTCTGAATTCTGAATTTGGGCATCCATATTACAGTGTACATGTTTTGGAACATAACTTGTACATCTTGGACAGTTGGACTCCTTGGACATTCTCAGTTTAATCCGATGCAAATCACTAGGTTGGTACAATTAAGTCATTCAAGCTCAATATAATGTATACCTTCATGATTTGTAAATTATCCTGAACGAAAGTACACCCACACCCATATTTACGAGATGTGTCCTCTGCAGCATTGGACACATGATTCGGTGATCAATAACCAACTTTATAATGAAGAAGCTATGGGTCAAGGAACCGATGCCTGATCGAGATGCAACAAAAAAACTGCAGAAAAAGAGATCGAATTGCTGCAGTGCCATCGTCAATATTATGACATGCAAACATTTAATATGGCCTAGCACAGCCTTGATGATTAAATGCAAAGATTGGTATGGATTTGGGCAAAGGTCAGAGAGCGTGTCTTGAACGTCTCCAAGATGCAAATATGTTATATATACAAGCAAATATGGCTGAAGATTTTCAAGAAGACAAAATGCATGAATTTGTACATCAGTGATGTACAAATCATGATAAATCAGTTACCTTTACATCAGAACATGTATCTGTTGTTCAACGAAAGCATGACTGATTTATCATTCAGTTATATAGGAAGCAGAACTGCATATATACATTGTATATATAATTTTATATACTGTATATAAAATCACTTTAATAGCCAGGAATGGCAATTAACAGCTTTTGCGACATTATTAAAAGTCCTTGTAACACTTGGTGAGTTGACATGAAATCAGTAGACGTTAACAGTTCGTTTTATGGCCGCATGCTCCCCATTGCGCTGCAAGAGTACAATCTGCCATCAGTGCAATGTTTGCTGAGCATTTACCACAAACGTCTTAATCTCATCTGATAAGTTTTAATTTCCATCATTAAAGGTGTGATTTTTTCCTACGAATTTTGGCATTAACCTTATTATAAACGGAATAATTGTTGGCGATATTCCACTAACTGTGCATTCGTCAAAATGATTGGACGACTGAAAAAATCTACCCACTGGTTCCGTTTATTCCTTATCATATTAAACATTGCTGACAATTGATATATTTTATTTCCTTCAGTAGCTAAATCGTCAAAAAATATACATCATAAAACTTTAATGGTATCGTCAGAATTAAACTCATCAACGGCTTGTCTGGGTCAACACTGAATAACTTTCATTTACCACTAAAAGCAAACCTAGGGGTGTTGGGGGATTATCTGATGTTTACCGTGAACATATAATTGGCATATTCAACCGTGCAAAAATAAGGTACGTGAGGGGGTAATCGATTAAAGCTTAGTTAACATAGTCAACGGAAATCCTGCACGCCCGAGGCATTTCTAAAACAAAATCTACGCAGCATTTTGTTTTACGACTCGTTTCTCTTTTGACAAAAAAACGAGGACAATTCTTGTTTCCTCCTTATTCCGTCAGCTGCGCAAATATCTTGATGGGGACTTCTTAATTAACCATCAGTACGTTTGATGCGGCGTTCCATGGGAAGCCAAACGAAATGAACAAAGAGTTGATCTGCAAGCCTAATCAAAACGCAAATCTGCTTCATGGAAAAATGCATAACAGAATAATAAGAATGCTGCATTTAGCCCTCTAACCTAATAATAGTGGCAGTAACAAACCACGCATGATTTACCGTAGTCTCGTTCTCTCTGTCAGAGAGGGCTTGTTGTTGCCAGAATTAAACAAAACCAAGGGCAGGTACAGCCTCAAAATAGCTAAAGACCAGCGGTATGCGAGCCAATCCGAGCAAGCAGCCTAGATCATACCTAAATAATGAATTAGCTCTAAAACAACGAGCAATATACATGTATTTTATTGTAGTGAAATTACGTATGGTTATGCATTGCACGTGCTCGAGTTTATAGATAAAAGGCTGAATTATTCAAGACGATGTCGTTGCAGTTGGTTTATATTTTCTGGTTGCAGTAAATGTAATTCTTTCCAATCCTCTCGCCGCGCACAATTGAACTTCAAATTCCAAGATCATAACCGGATGACGGATCAAGAACCACGTTTAATTTTTTTCGATTCCAATATTAATTCATTATGTCTGCATTCTTCTAAAATCATGTTCAACTGAAAAGCGTGGCTCTGCAAACGTACGTTATCACATCTGGAAACCAAACTGGATTATAATAAAAATGATGTTACGGCTTGATATGACCTTATAAAAAATGACTTGTGTTTATTCTTACATGAATAATGTAGGCAAACTATTGAAGGACAAACACACTAAGGAGCGTGGCACAATTCCTGAAATATTTTACAAGTGACTTAAAAAAAACTTACTCGACAGACTCAGATTCAGACTAAGCACGACATTAGCATTGGAAGCACAAATACACACACACATCGAGGCCAGCAAGAAGTTATAGAGCAGATGCAGTAGGCCTACAGTACATGTACTCATGGCCCAGACATCCTGGGCAGAGTATGGTTTTGGAAGGACACTAACTTCATTCTTATATAATATAAACCAAAATTTGAAAGGAAGCTGCATTTATAAACGAACTTCAAGGTGTATGTTGATATATTGTACTTTAGGCGCGCCATTGTTAAAATTGAAAAGGTCAATTGGATAATGTCGTAGGCCTATGTAGGCCTTGACTTTAACGTCTTTGCAGTGTATGCTAATAAATTGAAAGAAGTTGAATTGACGTGGGCGAAGCATATGCTGCAAGCTGAATCAAGTTAATTTGTAGTCATGAAGGAAAACTTGAACCGTTCAAGTAAAAGTAGCCATCAGGCGACATTTCATTTGGATTGCTTGCAGATGTCATCACTTAACTCTGATTATCGCGCTGTCTCAAGTAACATTCCAGAGAAAAGGTTTTTTTTTTGTACCAAACTGTAACTATCTCCTAGCATAACTCCTCCAGAGGAAACTGGAAGAAAAGTTATCCACTCTTCAAATTCGTATCATGTCAGCCATAAATTTGCTGACCAAGAAGTGGCTTCAAATTATCCGATCAAGACGTGCACCATATGCTGCTGCTACCAACATTGATAATGGAAAAAATAGGGCTTCAAACCGTCCTTGCGAAAGAAAATTAGAACAGCTATAAATGATGTGAAGGGCCTGAAACAAAATCAGCAGTGGTAAGACGGTGCAAACATAACAAATCTGACAACGGAACGATCACTGGAAAAAGGAAAATACAAATTGCAATTATGGAACGACCAATGAGCAAATGGATGAAGGAAGGATCTGATAGCTGAATCAGCTGTTGAATGGTTTTGCTATTGCTAAATTGGTCAATGGAAGTGGGTCGTAGAAATGGGAGCGCCAAATAAGATTAATCTTCCAACATTTTAGATACTCATAAAAGCTGAACAGAAGACAGGCATCGACAGGCTTGGTAATCATCAGCTGAAGAGTAAACTTACCAGGAGTTATGGCGAGAAACACCTACATGTACTTAACGGATAAGAAATTGTGTAAGAAGGATGAGACATTGACTAACATTCGGAAGTTCGGAACTGGTATCCGGAAAAAATATACTGAACAAAATATATTGAACAATATACATACTGGGAAAAAAATATAGGCGGCAAAAACATACTGGACAAAATATACTGAACAAAACATACTGGGGTAAAAATATACTGGGCAGCAGTATGTGCGCAGTATATTTTGTCCAGTACATTGTCC
>JAQGAO010008330.1:0-10455 GCA_034697705.1 Ommatoiulus sabulosus | reverse complement strand
GGACGCGCAAATTATGGAATAAAACACCGTTGTGTTTCAACCACTTCAAACGGCTCTTTTCCTGCACCCTTACAATTAACAGGAAAAAAGGCATTTGGTCCTTCTTCTCAAAATGTCCTCGTATAGACATATAGCAACATGCGATGGCGTCAACAAATAAAAAACAAAAACATGCGGAGCCCAGTAGCGGAACATTATTAATATTTTTTTCGTTTTGTACGCGTTTTGCGTCATCACGTACGTACAAAACAAAAAAATAGTCTTCCGCTACTTGGCTCCGTATGACACATCGCGGCCCCGGAACCAGGCATGCAGCCATCCATCCCTCCATCCCTCCAGCCATCCACATACAGCTCTTCTTATACAAGTGATCATGTAAGCCATACATGCATGTATAGGTGTTATTTGCAAGAAAGTAGAAATTAACAAGTTTTCATTAAATCGTTAACTCTTGGACATGCAGCATTGTAGTGAATATGACTTTAACTCTTTTTAAACATGTATGACATAATTTTTGCATAACTGCACATAATATTCGATTGAAAGCATTATTACACATCTAACGATTCCAAAATCCAATTTTTATAACATGTGTTGTAGGTTCCTCGACCTCATAAGTTTTTCAGACTGTTTCATCGATGGCGCTGTTATCTTGAGATGAGTTACCTGTTATGTGCACTGGAAAGGCGCCATTTTAAAAAGGTCCTACGATGCGTGAAACTACGATAAAAGATTAGGCTACCTCGTATGTATAATACGTGAATTACTGCAAGTTTACTATATACAGTACTTGGCATTGAGACTATACAGACTGTACTATACACCCTCAGCATTGCATACCATGCACGGGAGCGCCCAAAAGCAGAGGGTGCCAACTTCCCCAATGAGAATTAACGTTTTTTTTTTTTGGAAATGGAAACTATTATAAAGGCGTGTCCGATCCGTATATTATTTTCAATAGAACAAGACGGGGGGCAATGTTTTGGTCGCACCAACAAAGGCATTAAATGAAGCTGGACATTCGAAGAGGGGCGGTCCAACTTAATGTTGATCGCGGTCCAGCAGGTACAGGCGCACTTCTTGTGAATTGACCATTCTTGACCTGGCCAGGATCCATTTCCATGCCTCCATTGTGCCAGGCTTTCTAATTTAAGACAAACGCAACAATTGCCTTTGAATAAGGGCTTTGATGCTGCTGCTTGGGCCTTTCAACTTCGGGGGTGGACACTAAGGGTACCGATTTTTCCAGCCCAATTCAATTAGAACCGTATAGCAACCATTAAAACTGACCTCCAGAGTCCCTCTATTTCTCGGCTTAATGGCGCCAAAATTAACCCATTACGTTCGTTGGGCATGCAATTCCCAAATGGCCTCGTGGAACTCCGTGGAGATAAATCTAGTTTAGAACCCTTTTCTGGATAAATTAGGAGCTTGCTAATGCCTTATTATGTGAGGATTGATGTTTTTTGGCATTTTTGACACAATGACCAACAGATGGCTCTGGTGTTGACGTTTTGAGGCAACCTAAGAGCGCCATCTGTGACTGCAGTAGGCATAGCGTTTGATATAAAAAGCAGACTTTTACCGTAAAGTCAGCAATGTCATGCCCATTATGGGAAATACTAAAGTCAATTCTTTCCTATTTTTTAAGAAACTTGAAATACTTCATGTGGGATAATTGTTCTGACTGGTCCTTGCAGAAAATTCGATGTTAAAGATTTACGTGACATGTCAAAACATGTAAATTTCCAGTGTGTATATAAGCATCCAAGGACGCGTGTACATTTTGTAACTAACACACTAGTACATGTACACGGTATTTACCATGCATGTTAGTAAATTGATAACATGAATTATAGCACGTGCCATTTGAATGATACTTCAATTGCACGACACACATTTGTGACATCTAAATCCCGCACAAAGCAAAACTAACGATGGATCGACAAATCAAACTGAAAAGAATGCTACATAGAGAAATTCAATTATTTAATTTATTTTAATAATGGTCATCAAGCGAAAATTGAATTACACAATTTGTAAAGTATTTTATTTTTCGTTTACAACAACACTCTTTGTGTATATGTTTTACAGAAAACTTTTTAAAATTCTCGTTGTTTGAACTAATGAAAATATAAACATGCACTATTATTAATGTGTTCTGCCAATCAACACATTTTGATTATCTTCCATTAAAGATATTTATTTTCAAATGATGAGGGCTGGTTGTGTTGCAATATGTGAGAGCTGCAGTTTATGTTTCCTAATCATTACATATTTTCGAGACCGCGTAACTTTTCTTCAAGCGTGCGTGACACGGTATACCCTCTTAACGGAAGTTTGGTTAAACCACCGTAGCGAACATGACGATAAGTTAAGGTAGAACAAAAACCTACGTTGTAATAATTGCCAATTGCACAATTTTCAATTTAAGAACAGTTTAAAAACTTCTCGATTGTGAATAACGAATAGAAGACGTTGTTATTGTGTTATGCATCAGTAAACATGAACATACAGATTTAAGCTACATGTATATACACTTGTATATTCTTGAAGCTTAAACATTTCTTAGGTTATAAAACAATTTAAAACTAATATGAATTTTAATCCATGCAGTTATACATGGGATTGGCAATTTACACCTGACCATTACATTATATTTACATGAAATTTGTATTGCATTCTTTGAATATAAAAAATATCTCAAATAAATTCTCAAGACTTGACAACCTCATAAAAACGAGAAGCTGTGTAATGATATACATGTACATGTATACAGTATACACCGGCTCTACATTTACGAAAAAAAGTCATTTTATGTATAGAAACAACGTACAGGGCTTCTCAAACAGAGGTTTTCTCATCTCATTTTGGCAGTCGTGAAACCACATGTGCAGAAGGAATTAATGCATTAGTTAAATTGTTTTTTGGACAATGTCTCAATTTTGCACAAGTATATAACCTGCACGACTTCTAAAGTGAGTAAAGCCGCAAATTAAGCATTTGTCTTGAGTACCCCTAATGTCCGCATGCGTCATATCTGCGATGTGTTGATCGTTAATGTATCCAAGATCGAATTCTGTCGCATTACACTAAGGCTTAATTGGAAAGTTTAAGTTAAAATTTCGTGAATTTGAAGAAATTTGCTGAACTGAAAAAAAAAAGTTCAAACGCTGCACTGTTGTTCCACTTGGACGATTCTATTTAAACTTGAGTTGAACGATGGCAATAAAAACAACTGATAACTCGAACTTGCCCTTAGCTAAACTTGGACTGTTCCGATATTGGATATACTGTTAAAATGTGAGCATTAACGACAATTTGTTGAACATTATTCCACAAACAGTATCATGTTCAATCTATACGAAATGAACAACTGTGATATTGAAAAAGCAACACATATAACATGACATAACAAGATACATGTAATGCAAGACAACACAAACAAAACAACAGTTCCGCAGGTAATTCAGTTTTAACTATGAAAGTCACTCAATCAAAACTTTTGTTTCAAACATAAGAAATGCACTATATAAAATCAATTTTTTTTTAGAAAAAAATGACACGAAAGTACACGGTATACTGAAATCGTTTCAATTGTTTGTTCCATCGTCAAATGCTTTCCTCTCTAATTTTCCCAGTAATATAGAAGAAAAAAGTGCAATTGTTTTGAAACAGCAGTAGAGCCGGGACGAATCACCTCCGAGTAAGGAAAATACATTATGCAAATACTGTATATATGTATATATATTTATTTGTTCAAGTAGGAGCACGGAGCACCTTTCAAAGATGTAGCTGTTAAGCGACCATCTTGGTGAAACCCCCTACAACCATTAACGTTGCTGCACTTGGGACTGAATTGAATTGAATGGCAGCTAACTAAACCGTGTTCACCTTTCGAATGATAGCGCCACCAATATTCGGCCATTTTGAAGGAAACAAAAAGATGAGCCGATGAAGTGGTGCCGCCCCTCGTCGTCAGCGCCCTCGCCACGCTGCCTTCTTCACCTCCTCACGTCGACGCCGCCATCTTTCTTAGGACTTTTTTGAGCGGGATGAAGCCGGCTGGGCCGCGAGCTCAACGGCGCTGCGGCTACAGGCTGGCCGCCACGCGCGCCCCATCAAGCCGCCGAGATGAGGACTCGGCTCGGAGAACGCCAACTCCCGAAAGGTATGGACAAATAGCATTATTTTTTGTTTATTGTTAGAAATTCGTTTTTGGAATTCAGTTGTGAAATTGAAAAATGAAGTTTTTGAGTTTGGGCCTTATGGATGGGTGGGTTGGTCATTAACTATACTCAGATGTGCATCAAAATGGGGCAATTTCGTGTTAAGGCCTAATCGAGGTTTCTGCGATCGGAAATATATAAGGCACTACCGTACAGATTTCGGTCAGGAATTATCCAAATTTTAACAAATTTTGGACGGAAAATCCTGGCTTTTTGTAAATTCTTGAACGCCAAGTTTGAATGTTACATTTGATAACGATCCGTTATCAGCTAGTCCTGGTTAGTTTGTTGAATGCCGTGATTCACGATATTGCCGGTTGTACCAAACTTTGCGTTGTTATCCGGTAATCAGTGATTAAAGGTTTTAATCAACGATTAACCATTAACTTGTGCACTGTACGCGGCGAAGTCATTCGTTAATTTGCGTGCAAATTATCCGCAACGTGCAGCGTGGCTGCGTGAATACCCTGAAGGGCAGTTTGGTGCACACCGAGCTGCAGTGCACATTTTTATAATAAAAGTCAGCACATTAAATTTTAGTTTAAGAAAGCCTTCTGTAATCGAACACATTATATTGGTATTGAAATGTGATATCAAAATATACAGCTCCATATGGAATGTTTAAAAATTTCATATCAATATTTAATTAATCGATGTCGTGAGCCTCGTAATTGCAAACTACAGCATACAGTACCAATTATAACGCTAATATTTATTCATTGTTATAAAACTTTTTGTTAAATATTTCTCATATGCATGTTGCAATATGTGGCGCTAACATATATCTTGTTTAGAACCCATTCATAAAGTTTATACTTAAAAATAACCAATAAGCATATATGCAGTTATAGGGAATCTTATATCCACCCGAATGGCCCTTTGATACCATGCATGCACGTCTTAAAGCGTCCATGAATTTGTGCTAAAATTCCTTCAAATTTGCCTGAAGCAAAATTGTATTTTCATCGTCAGTTGTTTTAGTTGATTTTACGAGCAATTTAGTTTGTACCATCCATGTTAATGCAAAAAATTGACTTTTCATGGTCGTAAAAGTTTTTTATTACCTTTTTATTAAAAATCAATAAAAAGTCCTTGGAAAACATATAATGAAGAAAGCATAAAAGCCCATGCATGCCATGGCTTTGTACAGAACTTGGCATCCGTTAGATATATCAAATTATTAGAAAATATGTATATTTAAATTATTTTGAGGAAATACAGTATATATACACGCATGCATGCTATACATTTTTGGTCTCAATTCACTTTAAGTTATTGGGTTATCGTGTAACATGCACCGTTGTGAGTCTTTTGTTCGTTGATATATACTGTACATATATACATGAATATTTATATATAATTACATGTATAAGGCATATACATCTTATTCATTTATAAACTTTAATGCTATCTTGATGCATGCTTAACTACTGTATATATACTGTGCATGTAAATAATGGTCAAAAACGGATAAAATCATGTCGAAATTATTTTGCACAATTTAAAAGAAATAAGATGGTTAATATTTCTTGAAATTGCTGTATGCATTAAATCAAAATATATGGAGCATGTCAACGATTTCGTGTAATTGTGTGAAAAATATGCACGTGTACATCATGAAAGTGCGAAAAAATGCATGTTAAATATATAGGTTAGATTAATTTTTACAGCATGATATAATATATACGTGATTTTAATCACGTAATCGAAAATGGATTTTACACAAGCATTCATGTATATATACATTCATTTTAAGTAAATTCATATTTGATCAAAATTCACCAAAGTGGGATGCATTTCTGTAAATTTATTTCTTAACTTATAAAGTTGCAAGATTAACAGTTTACACTAATCTTTAAAAACGTCCACGCATTGACTCGACATCAACGCATACGTTTTTAACGCATGAAACTTCCTTTTTAAACAAAAGTGCATTTATAAATCCGTGCAATAATGAATTGCACACCAGAACGCCAATACAGCATCGCAAATATCAGTCTAAATTGCTATGTATAATTTCAAAATGCATTTTTAAAAAGCATATATATTCATTAAGAAACATTTATTCTAAAGACGTATCTATAAACGTATATATATATAATATAGATTTATGAAACCTATATACATTTGATATTTAAAATGATTTTAATGTGAATGCGGTTAACAATATGTTTATTACTTGTTTTAGCCCAAAATATATTTTCGCCCAAGCGTTTGCTTTCATTAGCACGCAAAGCATGCACGTACGAAAAAGGCCTTACGCGAGAACATGGACGTAGTTTTGGGGTCCTAATTAAAACTTGGCAAATGCATCTAATTTAGCACCTGCACTTATTTGAACGAACGCTCATGCATATCGTGTCCGCGCTTTGTTTCACCAAAAATCTGATGCCGGCTGAATTACGATGATGGAAAGGTGTTAAAATTCATTTAATTGAGGTGCTTTCTAATTCTCCGTCCGTTTTCATGCATCTCCGATTGCATCCATTTGCATTACAAATGTGCGCAGCGAGGCATGGTGCAACGTTGCATTCGCCATTATTTGCTTTTTTATCTCGTTTGTTTATGAAACGTCCTAATTGCAGGGGCGGTTTTTGACTTAATTAATTCATGAATTGAAAGTTTGGCTGTACGATTAAAGTGTGTTGGCCCCAAACGATCGTGCTGTTCTGCAGATATGACTATAGTATTTACTATATATATTATACATGCATAGCTGTATATGCATGCACAGTATATTTAGTGGCTGCATGCGTATACAGTTGCACCAATCACCGTTAACGCTACACCGAAAGATTAAAACACAGGTGCTTTTAGAATATCGTTAATGATGATCTGTGCAACGAACCATTCCGAATACGTCTTTATATAACTTGTAACACAACGCATGAGTGATCCGAGATAAGGGATGATCGAAAATTCATCGTAATTAATTGTAACACAACGTGATCTTAACATTGACAAATTTCTTAATTATGACAAGCGTTTATGCGTGTTAATATGGTGTTTGGGACCTTTATTTAGTAAAGATAATTGGAATTTTTGTATGCATATTTTTTTAACATGTTATATTGCAGCTTAGTTCTAACAATCAAATTTTTTGATACAAGTTTTTTTTTAAGATAACATTATGCTATATGCAGAATGTATGTTAGTAATGTGTTCATTAAAGAATATACCCACTATAATTTGCAATATTATATTCAATGTTATAATATTATAAAAGCATGCAGTGCATACGCATGAATAATTGATTATAAGCAAACCTATTCCATGGTGACAGTATATATATTGTAAATGCAATCTCATGCATATAATAACTTTTGAAAGGAATTTCATGTTTTGACACTGTATAAATAAACCAAAATGTGCTGTAAATGAACTATACATGTATACTGTATATGGATTGCCGGATAAATTATAGATTTGTTCCAAAAATAGTATAAGAAGCATCCTCCATGGAACATTCACATTATGTAGAAACTATGATATTTCGATCTGTGACATGGCAAACTGTGCATTCCTGACGAAAATTTCCTGTTATGAAATATACATAATTAATACACCATCTTTACAAGTTCAGTCCACGTTCGTTTATACGAACGTGGTGTATTAGTATGTGGTGTTCACCATATCGGCCATTATTGTGGTGTTCATGCTTTCATTCCAAGCCCCATATTCCATTCCATAACCACTTTTGTACTCTATACAGTATAGTTGTGTGCTCGCAACTCCATTCGAATATGTTAACACGTTTGATGGCGGCGGAAAACCTGCTTAAGTCTGGAAGCTATGGAATGTGTGCGAAGATTCCTTCTGTGTTCTGTTTTTTTGCGATGTTTTAATTTGTCCTATTTTAATGGAAGAAAAACCTGCTTGCCTTCATTTTTCTTCTTTTATTTAACTTTATCATTCATGGGGATTCGAGGATTATAGAATTTCTTCAAATCATTGCGATGGGTCCATGATGACCAACACCTTTCTAGAATAGAATTTTTTATAGCTCAGGCAGAAAAAATTCCTAGCATTTTTTACTCGTTTCAATTCTTTTTTATGTCTGCTGTTGCAATTTTTTTTTCAATTGCTACTTTAAAAAAAAAGACGTTGGTCATTAAATCGGTCAAATTTCTCCGATTTTTGTTATTTGTTTAACTTTATTGTATTTTCCGTATTGCTTATAGCCCCCCCCCTTCCTACCCTTTTTTCCGGAACATTTTTCGTAAAATTTCTTTGTTTTTGCATTACAATTGTATTTCTCTTTTTGTTATACAGTGGAAGCCGCTTAATTCGATGGCTTTGGTTCCAGCGATTTTGATCGATATACAGTATAAGCGATGAATGTCAAACAACACGCTAAACATTGACCTTATCAAAATAATTTTTGTACTTTAAATACAAATATTTACTCGTATTTACATATGTTTAAAATGATATTTGTTTAAAAATTCATATACCAATATACAGTTCACATACTGTATAGAGTTTTAGGCATCATTATTTTTTAATAAACTGATTATATTATGACAGAGCAATGTTCATGTGTTTAAACTGTTATAATAACATCTAAAAATTGGAAACATTGTATATTTTGGAGTAGATTTCCGGGCTGTAAGAGGAGGGGACTGCTTGCCTTAGGCGTTCATTTAGTCGTTCGTGTACGCGAAGCGCCGTCCAGGTGGCAGCACCATTGGCATCTTCTTGAGGTGCGAGCGTAATTTTCAGCTGAACAAAAAAAGTTACGACCGAATTTCCAAAAATTAAAAATACTGCCAGTGGACTTAAATTGGCACGAATTAAGAGTTGGCGTCGTGCTCCCTAATTAGCGGCAATTAATTTTTGACCAATTTTTGGGAGTCCCGTATGCTTTTCCGTTAAATCTAGGCGCAAATGAGCCGTTTTTGAGCGCAGATCAGGGAGGTCCAGGCCCCCCCAAGGGTCGGCCAGAGCAGGTGGTAGACCTAGAGGTCTCTTCGCTGGAAACGAGGGGGTGGGGCCGATGAAGTTTTGGTCTACCTCAGTCCCTTAAGGCATCTCAGCCTGCTGTTTCATACCCTGACCCTATACCCCCTCCCCCCCCTCCATTTTTAACTCATATTTCATGACTTAAGTAAATACAGCTTAAGATGGCCATTTAGATTTTAATGTAGGTTAATCTGGCTGCTTTCCGATGCTACGCTCAGGGGGAAGGGGGAAGGGGGACTGCCTTAACCACCGGTTAGTCGGCTGCGAATGGGTTTCTTAAGGGGGCAACGTGTTATTTGGCAACGACTTAATCATACCGCTCAACAGCACGTATAAATAAACAATAAAACTTTCGGGCTTTTTACCAGGGGTTCGGATCCCCCCACCTCGTGAAGTCGTGGGGGTGCCGGATGTGGATGTGTACTTAGATCGCACCTTAATTTTTAAACGTGAAAATTTTTATTACTCCGATTTAAGAAAGGATACGCTCGCGCCCCCCAGAGGAACGAGTTGGAAGGGTGATTTTAATGGGCGTGAAATAACGGAGTGTTTCACAGGCGTATTATTGTATGATTATTGTAGTAATACCAAGGTGGGATTGTAACATGCGTGGTAGAGCGTGTAATTCGGTTTTACCATTGAAGGCATTTGCTTAATGGATATGCTAATTGTCAATAGGCTATCGGAGATTTTTTAAGGAATGTTTGTTTTCTCATTGATTTTAAGGATAGAGACATTGCTACTCAAAGTCTGAAATGAACCCAGGTTCGATGGGTAGGCTAGCCTAATTGTGGTTCACCAGAAAATAATAATATAAATAGTTCAACAAAACAAACTGTTTCAGGCTATAACTGTTAAGATGTCCATGCATGATAATGTTTAGCATTGACTCAAATTACATTATTTTAATTTCAGATGGTCATAAAACGATGTTTTCTGCGGACCATTCCAAGATTCAACAAAGAATATTTCTATAACATTTGTATTATAAACATGCATGTATATATCTGACTGTGGGTATACGGTATGTTTTTATTGAATAAATTACTGGGAAATTTCAAGTATTTGTTCTCGTCTTTAGATCATGTGTGTTGCAAATACATGTAATTACAGTAGAACCTCTCTTATGTCAACTCATCAGCACGTGGCTCCTGCCCACCAAACGGTGCATTTTTTGGCTGACGCAAGCCTCAATCTTAAGAAAATTAATTAAATACATTAGGGTACCTCGTTTGAGGCCTGCTCGTAGCAGTAGTCCAGCTAT
>JAQGAO010008329.1:0-10456 GCA_034697705.1 Ommatoiulus sabulosus | reverse complement strand
GTCATTTATTTGGTCATAAATGACGTCTTTATGACGTCCAAAACTGACGTCATTTTTTGGTCATCTTGCTACGTGGGCTGTTCACCGAAATGTTGACCTGAAATACTGCACTGGTAATTATTGGTAAAGAGAAAAGAAAATTCTAGCACTCAGAATTACGATATATTTGTACGTGTTTATGAAGCTACAATATACATGTATAAACAGTATATCAGTTATGGAATTTTTAACCTGTGTGAAGCCATCCATCATTCCAAAAGTATTTCATCAAATCATACTGCATAAGGTCTGTCAAAATTTTTAATAAATAAAATAGAATAGAAAAAATGAATTTGTGTGAGATCACAAAGGGCAAAATTCACTCCCACGTTATTTGAAGATGCTATAATTTCATACTGAACTGTTTACATAGCAACAGTGATTTATGAACATGATTGGCAGAAAGCTTCCACCAGATGACGATTTTACGTTTCCACGCAAATTTTGTCCAAAACAACATCCAAGAACTTTCCCCATTTATCAGAACACACAAAAGACACAAAAGATTGTTAAATATGTGAAGAAGTGGTCCTGAAATCCGCTATTTTTTGGTAAAGGTCAAGCAAAATCTCAATCTCATTTACATTTTTAAGTTTAGGTATCAAATTCATAGGTCGTTTAAAAAAATTAAATATTGTATTCATTAATTTGAAAAGTAACAGTTTTGAAAACTTTGTTAAATCTTAAAAATTTGAATTAAAATTCATTCGAAAAATGTGTCTGATTCCTTTCAAAACAACGTTTCTTACATCTGAAAATAATTAAATTGTAACCCTGACACTTTCAGAACTTAATTACTGTACATGTTTATAATGATAATTATGCAAATGTAGAATAACAAAGTTTTATAAAATAAATAAATAGTCACGGGCAATAAAAAGAAATACATGAAAGAATACAAAAAATTACTTGAATAAAAAATCAGGGATCTAAATAAAACATTAAAATGTTTAACTTTAAAGACCGAATTAATAAATGTTTCAATAAAACAACTGTAATCATAAAATTGGAAAGTGTTCTGAAAAACTTAATTTCGAGTAAATAATTTAATGTTTTGAAGTATACAAAGATGCGTATATACTGTATATCCTATTAAATATGCATTAAACAGTCACGTTTATTTCAATGAAAACATTGTCATCCTATACATTTGTACATGGTCAATATTTGAAGTACGAGTCAATTTTGCCAATTGACAAAAATCATGATAATCTATTTCCATAGCAAATCAAGGTCAATTACTTATTGACATACGATACAATATATATTGATGCATCCTACCAACAGTTTCATCTTTGAATCTTTAAATTGTTTAATTTTTTTATAAAACCTGAAGAACAAATAAAAGATTTCACAAATATATAATATAACATAAGAAAATAAACATAAAAATATGGATTAGATTTACTCACGTCGTCCTGTGAAGTACTTTCCAAGTGGATGCGCAGGAAACGTTGGACGTGTAGGACATTGCCTCATCGATGGATCCAATATCATCAAAAAGCTCATCAGAAGTTGATTTCATTTCAGGAAACAAATTTTGCTTTACTTAAATCCAATAGAACATTAAAGTTTTTATAAAAATCGTCGAAGAAAATATCAACCTTTCCTGGTCCTTAACAAGACCTTCCGCACCCTATTATACTGCTTTGATAAGATTTTCAAAAATGATATCCACATCCTATTTCATATGTTTGAACACGCCCTTCCAATAGCAGCCTCCTAATTGAGAACCAATGGCAAGGTGACTCCAGATATCAGATACTAGGAATACAAGCAATGGTTGGATCCTCTGAGACCATTGTTATGGAAAACATTGCTTAGAAAAACGATTGCTAATGCATAATAATCTCACAAGTTCCATTTTAAATTTGTAAAAGATCTTAAAACAAGATTCGTTAATTATATACATGTATCATTCATTTTTCCTTGACTGCAAAATACAAACAAAAGAGGCCTCTGTTGGACTATCATATGACGTCATCATTCAAAACTTAACTTCAAAATTATTTCTGTTTTTGTATGCAGGGATGTTATTTTTTATGTCATAATTTAAATACGCATTTTTATAGCTCATTTTTTATGTTCAAGTTTGTTTCAAAATTGAAGGGATTCGATCTTTCAAATTTAAATTACCAAAATGTGCATATTCAGAGTTATGGCATGTAAATGCCGCTTTTCTTCTAAGAGTTGAAAATCTTCAACATTTTCTAGATTATTTGAAGAAATAATAAAAACGAAAACAATCTCAAAAATTAGCATGAAATAGCATGGACGCGTCTCACATTTTATTTTGCTTTTGTACTAAATTTGTTTAAAAAAAACCAATGAAATGAACAGAAAATCTGAATCTAAGAAATGTGGCAAAGGTTTCAACACTTGGGTAACAAATTCGAAAGTCACAATGGCAAAATCATTGCATTAATTGGTTTGAGTACCCCTGTTATTTAATACGGCTATTCAGATAGAAACCAAAAGTATCATAGGCCTACGTAAAGCATCTGCCTGAGAACCCTTATTATTATTATATCTCCGCATAAGCTTTCACAATGATTACTATAAGCAAGCTACTTAAATGGATAAATTTAGAATTGAATATGGAAAGCACGATGAAAATAGAAATAAAAAAGGACGAAATGTCTCCACTTATTATGATCTAAAAATAACAATGTCTATATGAGTTACCAAGATATTAAATTCAATTTCCAATTTCCATATGTAAATATGCGGGGAAACAGCCGCCGCTGGAGGGCGCTGCATCTATTTCGTTCAATCAGCAGGTCTCGAATTGTCCATCAACCATATTAAGAGAACTTTAAATAGGTTTGGACATTGGACAGATGGGCATTTGTTTGCTATTAAAAGTTGGCCCACAGGAGAATTTTATGTTATGTTCAAAATGGTCAATTGAAGCAAACAAGTAAAAAAGGACAGAAATCCGAGAAAGAAATGAGAACACAGTGATTTAATCATTAAGCCTAAATGGATTTTGGATCGAAAGGTAATCGATTAGAAATCCGTGTTCAATGGTTCGGAAATCCAATTAATCTGCTATTTTAATTGATACTGGAACATTACTCACACATGTGCGTGAAGTTTCGTAAACGAACGGCCATGGATGACGCAAAGGGAGCCATTTTTTCACAATATTTGGTATATTAAGGTTAATCAGACAGAAATTACGAATCGTACTTTGGTAAAATCGGGCGCAAAATCGACACGCTATTGGTAAAAAAATTTACTCAAGATTAATCGCTGTTTTTAAGCCAACTTATGCCATCTTTAGTAATGAAAATACATTGAGATACATTTAAAACATATTTCTGATATGCAACATACATTAATAAAGTTATTTACTAAAACAGGATTCCCTCAAAAATTTCATTTTCAACTTCCCTGACTTTTATAGGTTTTAAAAAAATGTTCTCTGACCAATGATAATGTCTAAAATTGACATTTTCCAAATCGACACAGTAAAATATTTTTCAAAATTTACTTATGAAATTTTGAAAATTAAAAAAAAAGAATTAAAAAAATTAAAAACAAATTTGCATGATTAAATTTTGTATTCGGAAAAGATAGAATGTTTTGCAAATTTGTACTTTAAAAACGTGGAGAAATTTGCAAATTTTGAAATTTTGTACTCAATGTATTTTATGGATTTTTTAAAATATACTTTTAAAATTGGTTTACATTTATTGATCAAAATATATTTAAATATGCATATGTTCGAAATTGGAAATAACTTCGATGTTTCAATCTATACATATTTTTAAGTATTTTTTTACGAAACATATTTTGCCTTGGAAATGTATTTTAAATCTGAAAATCCATGTACATTTCTCTGAAATCCATTCATTTTTAGAAATAATTTTATTACAAAAATGTATTTTCAAAAATATATTTCTAAAGCTTTTTTCCGATATGGGAATGCAGTTCTCTGTGTATTTTGCTGTCCATGGATGACGCAAAGGACCAATAAACTACAAAATACACAGTTTCAGCACAATACCAAACATATACGCGTAAACTTATGTTTTATACCCTTGATTGACAGTCACCGCATTTCATTAAGTAAGAAATGAGTGACTCAAATCCGGATTAAACCGGAAACCAAACATTAATTAATGCTAAAATGGAAGGGATTAAGAAACGGTAATCCTCTCTTCAGAATGTACGTCATTATTTTTCATCTCGACCATTTCATCATACATTTCTATCTGAAGATTTCGTAACTAGGTTGCCTGACAGTGACATTCACAGTGACACTGACTGGTGGTACCATTCAAAATGTTTTTTGGGACGAGTAACGTTTGTTACGTCATCGTTCGTGACCCACTAAGGGTATATGGAAGCCATAACAAATTTTTGATATCTGTATTTTTTTTAAATAAGATAATAATTGGTAGGAAATGTTCTAGGAATAAATATCCAGCGATAGGACACTTACTTGTGGCGCCATCTTTGTTACTTTCCTGAGCAGCAGGGCATGCCGCAACTTCTACAGAATCAACAGGTATTTTTGAAAACTAAACAAATAGTCAAATGTTACAAACAAACTAATGGCACCATTAGTAAAATACTAGTTAAATGTTTATTATTATTGTCACTTACCAGTAGCGCCACCTATCAGGCATCAGCCGACGACTAGCAAACTCCTTCAGACAATTAATCCCTTATCTTTATCCCCGCATATCCGTCCAGGAGTTAATTGATGGCTTAATAATTTGCGGTCGCCATAGTGGCATTGCGTGGAAACAGTGTTATCTAATCTGGATGTATGAAGCAGGTATTTGTTGGTAATTAAGCTTTTGTAATAAACATCTCAGAAGAATAATGCGAGTTAAGTCGCTTGAAACGTACGTCCCAAGATGAAGTTAAGGCACCCGGAGGAGAGCCGGGGCATTCAGACAATTCAAGCTTAATTGGACGCACGGATAACGAATAAGGTAAGCAGTAAACAAATGATTACTTTTAGAAATGCGACTCAAAAACGAACAAAAATTGAACAAACTGTCAAATATACAGTGTGGCAGTGTTCCACCAAAAATTTTTTTTTAACTTTACTATAATTTTTCTATGATTTTTCCAGTTTTTCAAACAATTTTATTAGGCCCACATCTAAATGAAAATAGCTTGAGATACATTTAAAACATATTTCTGATATGCAAAATGTATCTACAAAGATATTTACTAAAATATATTTTTTGTAAAAAATACATTTAACATTAGATTTTTTATTATGTTTTGTAAAATTTGTTTTAAAGAAAGTATACTTCATTAGGTAACTAATTCCAATGTAATGAAACTGCATTAAAATTACAATGCATTATTATTTAAAAAAGCATTATTCAACAATGGAATATGAAAAAGTGAATTTTTAAAAATATTCTAAAAATTATATTTGCAAATATCTTTCGATCATGCGTTAAGCAAATACATTTATAAAATCGCATCACAAATATATATTTTGTAATGTATCTGTTGACACAGCCGTCTCACACATTGCAATATACATGTATATAAAATAAGATGATGCTCAATGAATAAAAAAAACATTTGAATAGTACTTTGG
The DNA here is from genome assembly GCA_034697705.1 of Ommatoiulus sabulosus. NCBI lineage: Eukaryota > Metazoa > Arthropoda > Diplopoda > Julida > Julidae > Ommatoiulus > Ommatoiulus sabulosus. The sequence continues at coordinate 4,842 of JAQGAO010008329.1, read as the reverse complement.
AAATGTAGTTTCAATGTTCTAAAAAATATCATATTAAATATAATCTTATTGGTGGATTTTGTTAAAATATATTTTAAATTCACGATATTTTGACATAACTTGGATGTTTTATCTATAGGCCTACATATTTTGAATAACTTGTAAATGTATTTTAAAACAAAAAAGCCATTTTGTATATATAATTTTCGAAGATATATAACAGTAGCTAAAACAAATATTTTCATTATGAAACAGCAAATTTAGATAAGTTTTTTTTTAAATTGACAGTTTCATTGTTCATTTCTCCTACAGAGGAGTTGGCTTCAATTTCAATCTTGATTTCATTAGCATTTACTGAAATGAATTTCCCTGACTTTTTCAAAAGAAATCACTTTTCCCTGCCTATTCCAGACTATCCAATTTCCTTGATAATTCCAGGTTTGTCAGGTCTGGGGAATCCCCGATATAAGAGACTGTTTCGGTGCAGGTTCGAGCAACTCAAATACAGCAGATTATCCGGGGAGGATAGGAAAAATGTTTCCGGATTATCAGAAAAAATGCTACAAAAACTGTCCAAAAACCGCTCTATTTTTTTCAACATCTATTTGTTTGAAAAATAGTATCGTTTAGAAAATTCGTCTATTTAAAAAAATGTTTCATTTTATGGTGAATTTGTTTAGTTTTGGACAACGTTCGTGTTTTATTCTCATAAAAAAACTTTTCATTTTAGAAAACATCTAATTTTTAGGCCAATTTCAGTTTTTCAAAAAATTAATGTATTATCTTTTTTAAACAACAATTAAATATTTTCTCCTCGACTAGCTTTATGTTGTTTTAACAATGTCTGTATTTAAAAAGATCGATGTTAATCCAAGTATGCACTTGCAACAGGGTTCTCCCAGAAATTTCCTTTTCAACTTCCCTGACTTTTCCAGGTTTTAAAAAAAATTTCCCTGATCAATGACAACGTGGAAAGTTGACATATTTTCAAAAATTGACACTGGAAAATAATTGTTAAAATTTACTAACAACAATTATGAAAATTAACATAGATTTTTTTTTTATAATTTAAAAAAATTGCATGAAAATTTTTTTAAAATGGGAAAATTTTGTATTCGGAATATGTTGAAAATTTGTAATTTTGTCCTCGGAATATGTGGAAAATTAATACCCGGAAAACCTAGAGAATTTTGAAAAAATTGAGCTAACTCTGTAGAAGTATTAATTTTGGATCGTAATGACTGCGTTGAATTTCCCTGACTTTTTCAAAATAAACCATTCTTCCCTGACTTTTCCAAGTCATTTTCAAGTTCCCTGACTTTTTCAGGTTTTTCAGGTCTGGGGGAACCCTGTGCAATGTATTAAAATGCATTTTGATGTTTGAGTTGTATCAATTCTGAAACGGGGTACTATATCCTAAATGATAGTGCTAAATACATGTAGCCTACATTGTACATAAACCATGGTGTAAAGTAAGCCCATCCCCACTTAATTAGAGGTCACGAACGGTCGCTTTGTGATAACTGCATGGTCATCGAGTGTCACTTTCCCTTCAAACAACCATCAGCAATTTCAATACGAAATTACGATCTTCAACCGTCACTTGTCACTTCCTTTTTAGATTGTCACCGTACTTCAGAAGTTATCATTCAGGAACCATATATATATATATATTCCGTTCCAGAATATACCATGTCAGTGCAATGATAATGGTCAGTGTAATTTGTCATTGCAGAAATCAAATTAAATACAGAAAACCATGACCCAGTGGTCAATCTTCTTGGTCCTGGCAGTCATTGGTGCTTGGACCACCGCGGAAGTAGCTCCCTCGTGTCAAGTCAGCCTTCCAGACGTCAAATGCGTCTACATTGACCACTGCAGCGTGTACACATTGGACGAGGCTCTGCGCAACGCCTCCGTTTCCTCTTCCGGGTCCCAGTTCAAAGTTTTCTTGGAGCGCAGCGTCTTGACCGACCTCCCGACATCTATCTTTGTAGGTCATCGCATCAAGGAGCTGCACGTTCGCTACAGCATATTGTCCGTGTTCCCTCCAGCATCCTTCAACGGCCTGGACCAAGCATTGGTCAAGCTTGACCTGTCATACAATGGTGTAGCGACCCTTGACCTTAACGCCATGAAGAATCTTCCGTTCCGCACCAACCTCGGCTACCTGAGCCTTTATCAGAACGCTCTAGAGTCGCTGGCTCCCTTTTCGTTCGTGGACTTCCCTTTCCTGACTTTTCTAGACCTGTCCAGGAACCTGTTGCCAGCGCTGCCAGACTATGCTTTTGGTGGCTTGACTTCCCTCAACGAGCTGCAGCTATCTGGGAACCAAATATCGTCCATCGGTCAGCTGGCCTTCTCCAGGATGGACAAGCTTAGCACCCTAAATCTAGCAGACAACTGGCTGTCCACATTGATCAACGACACCTTCAACGACCAGAACATGCCAATGATCGCCAACGTGTGGTTACCCTGTAAGTTCAAGAGTTTTGATGTGACATAATGTCTGTAATCTTTAAATCTCATAAACTATATTCATTTGATAAGGCAGAATTAGCAGCTACTACCGGCTCTTCTGGAGAAATTTTTAAACATTTTCAATTCTTAAAAACTTTTATTACCACTTGAAAATTTTTTGTTATAATGAAATCATTGGTTTTCCGAATGCCTCTATTATAACCATAACATCCAAGGCGCATATGATGCTTCAAATCCGGTCGCTTTCAAGACCTATTGGACACATAATTCGCATTTCTTTTATTAATTTCCAGACAATATTTTCACTTGCGACTGCAAACTGCAATGGTTGAAGGACTGGCTGACCAAACATGACATCCTGGAAGACAGCCGTGGCACCTGCGAGACGCCACAGTTTGCCACATTCAGTGACGTTACCTTCTGCACTTCACTAAGAGGACAAAGGCTACAAGGAAGCAACGTTGTCCACCATCACAACGCTTTGGAAAAAGTCAAGGAAGTACCTGCTTAAAACAAGGAACGATATAGAGATCCGAATCTTTATGGGAAGAACAAGATAATACCTATCCGGATTTGCCAATGTGCAGAGAAAACCCTCCTGGGTGAAAGTAGTAGTAGAAATACCAAATTTTTGCTCGACTTCTGACAAGTGTGACCAACATTTTATAGAGACAAATCGGGAAACAACCTTACCAAACCAATAAGTTAATATTATAAGAAATTGAAATAACCAGATAGGTTGGTAAATGAGCTTCCGGACATACTTTCAACAAAACAAAAAATTTACAGTATCTACAGTACATGTACGTTTTTGATTAACATACTTACAGTATGAGAATTGCAAATGAATGTTGAATAGTTTAGAAAAAGTTTTTTTTTGTGGAAAAAAACGTTTGTCGTTTTACTGTTAAAAAAGATTTTTTTTTTTGGAAATGTGTAGGCCTACTAGATTTATTTGTTGGCAAAAATAGTTTTTTTAGATACATTTGTGGAAACAAATATACTGTAAATATATTGTTAAAATTTTAACATTTGTCCTTATGCTGGCTCGATTCAGCCATTACTATATTGCAAAAAGAGACCAATAATCGAGATTGGGGAATAAGAAAAATAAAAACAGCGTGGCTTTTTAATTTCCAGTTTGAATTTGTAAAGCCACTGTATGAATCTTATACTGAGGGGAGAGTAGGCCTAATGTCCAGGACGCGTGATTTTCGGTATGGTCAATCTACTCCACTTTAGACAGGAATGCCCACAGATGGCGCTTGACGTATCCAAAACCTATGTTACCTTACTATCCGAGTAAATGCACTCAAAAGCAGGCAAAAAAAACGCTATGGTATAGTTATTCGAAATGACATTTTTTGACTCTGTCTGAAGTATTTAGTGGGTAGAACCATTATATGAAATATCGAGTTATTCCAGACTTATGTAAATAAAACAATGACATGACTGCAGGATTATTTGGTGATCCAAATATTTGCCCTGAGCTTCCTAGAGCACCCCGCAGTGATGCTTAATTAACATGCCAAAAACACATTTAAAGTAATTTAGTGGAAAACTGAGTTGTGAAAACACGCTCTTGACTCATCTTGTTCATATTGAAGACGTAATAAAAGTACAACAGAAAAACCGCGCTTACAGCCTACGAAATATAGCTATTTAAAATATCAAAACACATATTTGCAGTACATGTAAACAAACGTCAAATTTAACACATTAAATCAGTACATGCATCCTGCTTTCAACTACATGTATATAGTTGTCAATTTGAACCTGTAAAACGATATTAGAGTATTTTTAAATATACGAATAGTTACTATGGAAGCTAATTTAATGAAGTTTCACTTTTGTTTTTATGCCACTTTAGGACGTGTTATTACTGTTATAATTGGCAAACAAACTGGTATGTCAAAGAAATACCATAACTAATTATACATCTTGGAATGCGCACATCCGAAACATTACTGTACGTGCGGCAAAATAATGTTTAAGGTTTGTTTAGTTTTGGAAATTTTGGAATGCAACTGTCGTGGCGGTAGTAGTTATCGTTCTAACCCACTGAAGGAGCACCGTGCTCATAAGGATTCTTTCTATTGGTCATTCTTTTCCACGTGCAATCTGGAATTGCAACGGATTAACTAAAGGTCATTTGCACACGAATCAATTTGTTGCCATATATCTGAAAATTTAAGACATGTTTTATTGTTTGCAATTAATGAGAAATCAAATGTTCTAATTCATCAATTTTAAAAACCAAAATTAAATCGAATTACTTTCTATTTGGAGTTTTCATTTTTCAAACCAATGGGTGAGAGCACGCTACCACCTACTTTTCCGTAACTTATTTCATGTAATTATGTGCTTGTTGTCAGCCTCAAT
>JAQGAO010008328.1:0-10456 GCA_034697705.1 Ommatoiulus sabulosus | reverse complement strand
AAAGCTGTTATTATGAAAAAGAGCAATACTGTATGTATTTATGTACTGTACTACATGCTGTACATACATGTACAATGCACATGTACTGTAAAAATTGAAGGTAGCCTATAGTAAAATGTAGCCTCCGACCACGGTCGGATTAACCGGAGTGACGGACTAGCCGAGGGCGGACTAGAGGGGTTCTACTGTACTATTGAATTGTAATTATTGTTACAATACATGTATTTCTAAAATTAAGGTATATTTTCGTGATTTTTGTGAAAATATTTCTTGATAAAAACTGTTAACTTTTAAACGTAAATGTCGGGAAAGTGAAAGGCGTCGGTTTGGTAAACGGTGTTTTCCTCCAAACTAATTTCTTCTAACATTCACTGTAATTTAAATTGAGACATTTGCTTAAATTAATCTTAATGTTAGTTTGATCCGAAATTGTACGTTTCCATCTAATTTTCCATTAACGTTTATATCAAAACATGTCTGTTATAGCTTATTGCTTCGTCTACTTCAGGCTAATGCGAATGCCGCGATAAATCTCATCTTTGACCGTTTTCTACCACCGGAACATTTTTATCCATTACAATTCCGTAAGGTGCGATCAGACTTCCTTTGATCAGTAAATTGTCTATATGTCCCTGCAGTAAATATAGGTTAATTGCTGCAAGTATTAATTTGGTGCATTTGCTGCAGTCAAACCTCAGTTGCTCTCAGGCGTCATAAAGTAAGCATGGTTGTTTATTGGTAGAACTTTCTCAGGTCCAATCTTTGGAAAGTTGAATGACCTCTAGAGCAGCACGATGAGGTAAAAAGTCTTGACCACGTTGATAATCGTAAACTCCCTGCATTTAGATGTATTAAAACCGTTGATAATTATAGAGACAAAACTTCTGAGGTGATGTTGCAAGCGACGTTAAAATTACTACAAAAACCATAAAATTTCCAAGTCCAATTCATATGAACATTAAGGGTACTCAGAGTGGCGTTAAATTTTGCTCGATTTGGGTACAATTCAGCGATTAGGACAAATATGCGACATTTATTTTGAAGAGCCAAGCCACGTGACCAAATCCTGAATATTCATTGGTATAACGAATTGCCAAAGCTCATTCCGAGGACCGCCGCAGAGGTAAATGTCGCATATTTGACATAATCGCTGAATTGTACCCAAATCGAGCACAATTTAACGCCTCTCTGAGTACCCTTATTATGTGCTGTCACACTGCAAGAATTTACTTGATTATGTCCTAAACTATCACTCGGTTTTGGCATGGTAGTGTGAAAATTGTCAGCCAATTAGTGCCTAGGTGCATTGCGCCAAGCCTCTTTCTGAGTGCCCTTAGTGTTTATTTGCCTTTCTTTCATGCTAAGAAACAGGCAAATAACTTTTCAAAACTCTTTAGGACTAGTAAAGGTTTCCTCAGAAATTTCATTTTCAACTTCCCTGAAAACGGAAAACGTGTAACATTTTGCAAGTTTGTACTCGGAAAACGTGGAGAAGTTTGCAAATTTGTACAGGGAAAATATAAAAATGTTTCCAAATTGGCCCTGACTACGTTGAATTTCCCTGACCTTTTAAAAAAAATCATTTTTCCCTGACTTTTTCAAGTTCCCTGAATTTTCCAGGTTTTCCATGTCTGGGGGAACCCTGTTTTGAACGATCAGTGATTTTGAAAGGTATATTCTACTGATCTGCTACGCTATATTTATTTCGTTGAAAAATCCCGCCAACATTTTTAAAATGTGAAGAGGCGAGGCATAGAAAGTTTCAATGCAACGTCATAAGGGGATATGGTCGAGTTCGAGCCGATGGGTCGACTCGGCTCGTGACGAAAATTTCGAGTCGGGCCCGCCCATTAGTCTGAAATGATCGTGGGATCGTCGGCATGATGCAACGTATGACCCGACTCGCCCGATTCTCATTATACAACTTCTCACCTATAGTGAGCGCACTGGGCGGTGGTCACAAATGGCCAATTTGAGTACGTACATGTAGTATCACAGTAGTAGTATGCACTTTATTATTTTCTGAATTTTTGAATGATTGACTTTCGAACCGTTACAAGAGGTTGCAATCAATGGCCTAGCTTGCTCCGATCACATGTCACAAAGGTACCAATGGTGAGCTTATAAGTTGATGGCATGATTTTAAAATGTCTGTTATTGTACTGTACGATATCTAATCAACTTATCGCTTGATCTTGAATTTCCTCAGGTGAGGGATATAGGCTTGCGCTGTGTATCATTATGCAAGATTGCAGTGCCGGTATTTGACTAAAATAAACCATGGAAGAGCGATACGTTTTAGCCGTGGATGTGGGTACGTCGATTATTAGATGCCATGTATACAACCGGCTAGCGAAAATCGTTGGATCGGCGAGACAACTGGTAAGAAAATCGTAATTATAACTGCCACGTTGGTCGACTGAGATATACATGTAGTATGTACATGTTGTAGCATTATACCTATAGCGCCCTCAAATATATGTGGATTGTTACATCAATCAAATAATTTAACTATGAATGCAACAGCTAGATGGCACATGCTGCAGTAAATGATATTCATGCATGAAGCAGCGCCTACGTTTGATTGCAGCCTTAATTAGCGCCTGACATAATCTGTCTATACCAAAGTGTAGCCTAATTCGTAAATCTGTCCGAGTTCCCTCGCTGTATTTAGTTAATAATTAGAAGAAACAAAACTTGAATACAGTTTGGTTTACTTTAATTATGGGAATTAAATGCATGCACTAGTTCGATCCTTACAAAAAGGGGAGGGTCTAACAGTCTTAACTGGGGTTAATAATGTGAGTTGTGTGTTTTGCTCTTATGCTGCCCCTTGGCCGAGTTTGGGTGCTCTTCGTAATACTTATTTTCCATTAATTTGGACCTAATTTAGTGCGTAGTCATATTTGAATTGCGACAACATTTTTTATATTGTCTAAGTTGCATATTCCATGTTACAATTGATTCAATTTCTCGGTAAAAACTGTAATCCAGTACCCGTCAATTAAATGTGTGAATAGTTGATATCTTGCTTAATTAAAATTAAGTTTATTTAAATTCCATGAATTAAGACACGTGTGATATACCCTAAAGTTGGATGGGTGGAAATTGAACCGGATAATTTGTGGGAAAGTTTTCTCGGAGTTATTAATGATGCAATTAAAGGCAAGTGCTTCTGTATTTTCTAATTTCAGATTTTAAAAGTTTTTGCCTTTCTATATATTTTACCCTTTATTCTCAGATGCAAAAATTGACAGTCATCAAATTGCCTGTTTAGGAATAACAACAATGCGCAATGTATTCATCACATGGGACAAGTAAAACCATGTTTAAATTACCTATAAAATGATTGTTTGAATCTGTTTGGAAAATTATTTCTTGGGACATACATTTAGCTGATTTTTGTTCTAGGGAAACTGGTCAGAATTTTCACAATTTCATATCATGGAATGACCTGAGAGCTGTTGATTTAGTGAATTCTTGGAACTCTTCTTTTACGTTGATGGTAAGTGGTCAATTTTTATTAATTTGTTATAATCTGTTTATTTAATTGCATAAATAGAAGTGACTTTGTCCTTGGTTAGGGGCTTCGATTGGGGGCTAAAATCATTCATGGACTGACAGGAAAGAATAGGTATTTAGCAGCAAGTGTTATTCAATTATCAAATAAACAGGTCAGTATCTCAGTAGCTGTAATGCTAGGAATTTAGAAAGCAACTCCTGAAATCAATAATAATTACTTGGGAACATTTTTTATCCCCAGTGTAGAAAGTTATAAAATCATACATTATACATGTATCGGACGTGAGTGTTGATCAATTTCACAATTCAACATTAGGGGAAAGATTTGTCCTAAATTAAGTATTTTAATGTATGTATGCTAGCTTCTAAATTTCTAGCTTTTCTAGTAAATGATTTATCATACCCTTTTACAGCAAAATTTTCACCATTTGAACACTTTCTTGGACATGTTAGGTTGGTGTGCGACTATTATGGGCCTTAAATAATATTCCAACTTTAAAGCGTCGGGCTGCAGAAAATAAAGCATTATATGGAACACTTGATACGTGGCTTCTATGGAAGCTAACAGGTGGAAAATGTCATATGACTGATTATTCCTGTGCAAGCTCCTCGGCTCTGTATGACCCATTCATTGTAAGTTAACTCTAAAAGTATTAGGTTTGCCATACAGTATCTTCGTATTTTGCAGGTTAGATTACAAGTGTGTATCTTTTTTAGATGGAATGGGGAATGTGGATGTTTAATTTATTTAAAATTCCAATTACTATGATGCCAGAATTGAAAGATACAAGGTAATCCTGCTTAAATATTTTTGATTTGCCAAAATCGACTAACTATCAGCGTTTCAAATAACATTATTCCCTCAATACAGTGGCATTTTTGGCACTTGCATTCCAGAACTTTTTGGGTCACCTATTCCTGTTAGTGCAATGGTAATGTTAGCATTCACATTTTTATCTGTTATTTGCATGTTAGAATTTTAGGTGAATAGTAATTATTATTAGGCAGGGGATCAACAATCGGCCACATTTGGACAGTGTTGTTTTCAAACTGGAGATGTAAAATGTTCCATGGGAACTGGTTCCTTTATTGATATCAACACAGGCACGAAACCGCATGCTTCTATAAATGGTAAACCACATATTTTTAAGGAAAATAGTCAAATTGTTGTGAAAGTACTTATGTAATTATCTCATGTGCGTGCAGGTCTGTATCCTTTAATTGGCTGGAAATATGGAGGCCGTATTGTATATTTAGCAGAGGGGTCTTCTAATGATACAGGAACCGCCATTACGTGGGCTCAGTCAGTAGGTAAGCGCCAACACATTTTTGCGTTGCCCTTCTAATAACCTTGGCAGAAATATTAAGTTTTAGTTGTTAAATCTGTGTAACATGTTAAATTCACACTAAATTTTACATAAAATTAATTGCCATACCCTTTTAGTTTCATTAAATGATATTTATATAAAAGTTGCTGTTCTGTACTTCGTGTTTGTGGATAAGTTAATGTAAATCATTTTAAGACATGAAATATTTTAATTAGGTGTGTTAGAAAATCCAGCACATAGCAGTGCAATTGCTCAATCTGTGGAAGATTCTGGAGGGGTGTGTTTTGTTCCTGGTTTTAGTGGATTGCAGGTAATTTTATGGTGTACTTTAAATAATAGAAATTAATGTAAAAACCTTTGTAAGATGTAATTAACAGGGCATTTGTTACTAAGAAGATTGATGCAGAGTAACATGTATTTTGATAAGAAAAAGAGTACATTACATGGGGATGCTTGGAGAACGTTTTCACTGAATTGATTTTACACTAACCCTTTACATCTTGAATTCATTTGGTTTGTAGCCTATATTAGTTATTTTGATTTTGGTTTTCGAAGTCGTTTTTAATGCTTCCTTGGATAAATCTTTTAAAATGTGTCACGCATTCCTGTTTGTAAAATCATTGCAGTTGTTAAATTTAATTTATTTGCTAATTAATTTTTGTGCTGTTTTTGTAAAATTGCAAATCAGTTTTAAACATAATAATTTTTAATAAACAAAGTGGTTGAGCAATTACAATTGGAGAATTACAGATTTGAATGTTGGTAAAGCAAAAGATTGTATCCTTAGATAAGGACAACCTAAGAGTTTATGGCAATCCAATATGAAATGTCATGCTTCTTGTTACCCCAATCATGGTAACAGACTGACCTGTAAAACGCCAAGCTCCACGTTCAGGAGACCCCAAGTCAGCTGTCCTGACTTTGGTTTTCTAAAGTTTACTCATTAACTCTGTTATGAGTCTTTGTGTGGGCAGCACAGAATTCTTTGCCCATTTTATGATTTTCTTTTTACTTATACATGTTTTAGGCTCCAATTAATGATGATTTTGCATGTGCTGGTCTGCTTGGTATTAAACCTTGCACTAGCAAAGCTGAAATAGTGAGGGCAGTTCTCGAGTCACTGGCATATCGGATCAAGCAATTATATGAAGTGATTGATGCAGAAACTGAGTTTTCACTTAATTTCATCAGGTAAGAGTTTTAAATACTTTCAAAATCATTTTTTATTTGATAAGATTGGCTGAACATTAGTTTTCAATTTTGTACATCTTTCTAATTAGAGTCGATGGCGGGGTGTCAACAAATGACTTCATTCTTCAGTTGATTTCTGACTTAACAGGGCAGACAATTTATCGCTCGGACAATTCTGACATGACCTGTCTTGGTATTGCATATTTAGCTGGATTGGCTGTTGGTGAGGAATTTCTGTACTTTCTTTATTGACCAAGAATCCCAACTGAAATACATCTGTAGAAAGAAATTCACTAGTTTACTACCTCACAGGTTGCAAATTTTCTAAAATATGGTGGTAAGAATATTAGCATCATAGCATCATATTAGCTAACTTGAGAGACTGGAAATTAGAAATTTGTTTAGCATTTCGTAAGGCATTTCATTGATAAATATTATGTTTGAAAGCTGATGCCCTTAAAGCCTAGGAAGTTCCCAGTCACGAACAAATGACTTTTTAATATTACTGCTCATATAAATGTTGGAATACAATATCGTTGCGTAAAATCACCACCAAAAGGACATCTATTTAAACCTTGAGTGATTTTTGCATTATAGGAATTTGGTCAAATGAAGATGATTTAAAAGCACTGCGGAAACCAAGTCACATTTTTACACCACAGAATGTTACAGATGCTCAGAAGAGGTCTCTTTCTGAATGGAACCGTGCTGTTGGTCGCTTTTTACACTGGTATAAGTCATGATTAACTTCCACGCCAAAATTGTTAATTGGCTCAAGGTAACTAACTGCAAACCCTGTCAAATGCTTAATGTATAACATGGTCCAAATAACTATAGCTTCCGTCATCATATCACTGTTTTTGATGCAAAATATTTTTCTATGAACTTAATATTTATGCAATTCTGCCAGTTTGTATTTACTCTTCCCATAGTTTATACAGCTGCGTTGTACATGCATGATAATTGCTCTTACGTTTTTTAAGTAATAAAATCCACGCATTGTAAAATAACTACTGCACCAGAATTGTTATAGCATTAGTTACATGGAACTAAAATCTAACAATTTTTTATCAATATACAAAATATTTTGATACTGCCTTTTCGGTGAATATTTTTACTATTTCCATATGGAAATATTGGACCATAATTGCATTCACTTTATCATCATAAGTTTTTGTAGTCTATCAGAAATAACAGTAATATTATATTCAAATTTATGAGTTTGCTACAATTGCTGCAAATGTTTTACCCTCTTACATAAGAGCAAAATATAGTTAACTTTTAGAACTTATAACAAAAAAATAAAGGTAAGGGTAAAAATTCAAGTCCAATAATAAACTCAAATTTATTTCTGAAAGATTTTACAACATCCACCTCTCAGTGCTCATCCATTCACCAGACATTTTAGTTGCAGAAGCAACATATGTACACAGTACAGCAAGCTTACAAAATATGGTAAAGGTCCTTGAAATATATTTAAATCATGTGGTGAAAAAAATGTGCTGGAATAATAAGTGGTGGGTGGCGTGACTTAGGTGTCATGGTCCTCGCCAAGTGCATCTGATGGCACTGCCCATCTCAACCAAACCGGATGCTCTGAATGATTTGGAAAATAGCTAGTAAAAAAAAACAAGTGTCAGTCTTGTGAGGAATGTGGCGACCCAGATACTGAATATACCTTTAGTTGAACTGGCTTGCAACGATATGGGTCAAACACCTTTGGTGAACTTTTGAATTTCAACTAAATGGCAAGGGAACTTTGGAAATGGGTCATTTGGAGATCTATGAACTCTAATCTATCATTATTACTCTGTGACCATTTTTCCTATGTTACTATGAAATATTTGCAATGAATAATTACTTCTAGAACCTAACACTTAAATTTAATCATTTCCATTAATTAATTGGCATATCAAAACTTGATGAGATGATAATTAATGCTGGACTAACAATGTCTGAATTTCCAGGGGAAATGTTTATCAAATGTTATTTGCAAAATTTTAACAGATGGTCGCCAGGCATTGCTGATTAACATGTGTGCCATATGTATACCAACCTGATCCACATACTACAAAGACAAACAACCCCAACATCCAAGGTCCAACTGGGTATTTCTCATCCTGCGTCTTCTGAAACAAAGGTGACATATTATACACTCAGTTGATTCAGTTTGTTGTATATGAACAATAATCAGTTATGAAACATCCTCGAAATTAGGTAAACTAAAAGTGGTATGATTTAAAGATAATATTCACCACTCGTGGCAATCAAAAATTAATCACTGGCTGTTCGATTTCAAAGATCAACACGGGTCATATCAAATGGAAGGCCTTAATCTTGTCTAAAATTAGACAGTGGCCTTGATGACAAAGGTCATTTTATCGACGTGGAAGCTAATCAATTCAAAGCACTTGTAGGGCAAATTCACTGACACACACATGCAAGGACTGGGAAACCAATTTCTATGTTTTGGGCATTTCTCACAGGTTTTGGCATTTTCTTGCTTACTAACCTCAGTTCCTCTGAGCCCTGAGTTAGTGCCTCCCTTGGACTGATTGTTGGGATAAGGAATAAACAGAATAAAGCACATATGTATACATTGGAAACACAAAAAAGTGGAGAAACAAAAGAACGTTTCCAAAATAATATGATACTATGCCATTGATATATCACAGCCCAAGGAATTTTGATAGACCTTTTTTAAAGTATCTACACCTTAAAATTTGCCACTAAACTGGAACATTTTTTCTTTGGTGCTCCAAGCACTTCTATACGCTAGCTATCACCTTCCACAAGCCTTAAATCACAAATTTATTAGTGAACTATAACTTTCACATCATAGCCTAAAGCCCATATGGGAGCATCCAAACTTGTAGATAGAACTGAATAGAATTTGGTAATGTCAAGAAATGTTTTGACTTTTTTGCATGGGATGTTCAACAACTTTTTAGCAGTAAAAAAGGGGACAAGTCTGCTTCAAAACTGCTAGACTGCTAACAACGCACACGCCCAACATATGGAATACGGGCCTTATTCAATATGGCTCAAACAACATAAAATTTTGTTAAATACGAAAACTACTCCAATGGATAATGTTTTCAAAACTTTATTATTACATTTAAACAGCCAGTTTTCATGTAATTTTTCTGTAAAAGCAAGTCTGCCATCGTTTTGCCTCTGGTCGCTGCTGCGCCATCACGCCATTTAACTAGGCCTAATTTGACCGTTTTATTTAATTTATTAAATGCTTTAGTGCTTACCGTTACTTTTTTCATCGTTCCCCGTTGAGTTACAAGCTTGCTGGCTTTTTCGTTGGCCACACGCATACGTTGTTTAGGAGCCATTTGTCATAAAATTGATCGAGAAATCTCCAGATCGCCAACTTGACACTTGCCAGACCAGATTTCGAAAGAGACGTCTGCGTTTCAAAACTGCTAGGCCACATTTGATTCCTGGTAATAGTTCCTTCTTGTAATCGAAATATTTTACTTCTAATGCGGTTATTTCTTACAGGTTTTATTTATTTTAATCGTATGATTTAATTTTTAAACATTTTGGGCAGTCTTTATTGTTTTATTTATTTTAAATTATTAATTTTGTTTGGCGGATTTGGTCGGGACAGTTTGCACCTCCAGCGTGTGATAAGACACGTGTCAATGGACTGTTCACTTCTGGTGACGTCACAGATTCGTTCCCGTTGATACGATTTAATTTCAAAAATTTACGTCAAAGAAATATGTGACGCATTGAATGACTTGATACTCAAGTTTCGTGCCATTCTATTCACTTCATTTCGTGTATTTATTCTTTTTATTGTCATAGATGATGGATTATGCAAAATCTACTTAAATTGACCAAGTCTATACCACTGCGATTTGAGCATTTTGAGGCTTATTTCTTGTTGACGTGTATGGTCGAAAGGAGGCGCCACTATGTATTAGAATCATGTGGACCCGGTGGAGTCAAAAGTTACAGGAGAGGTTAAAGTTTGATGGTCCACCACGTGATTCGTTTGTGGTTCGCATTAGTGCGCTGCAACGCATAAAGTAAGTTATCACTCATGTAATATCTACATGTATATAGGCTGTTGCATAAAACTTCAGCTAATAATTCTTTCACTCATTCTATACACAGATTAAATTCTATGCAATTAAATATTAATTGTGCAATGTTTAATTTCTATAAATTAAATGTTGAACATATCATGCATTCAAATAATTAAGTTCCATAAGTGTCACCATATTGCACATGATGCAATCTTGTCAGGAATGCGCTTTTCAAACTATAGGCCTACTTTATATATATATATATGTACAGGGTTGCCACTGACCTGCGAAGTCAGGCAAAATCAGGCAAAACTGAAAAAGTCGGGCAACTTTGTCAAAATTTAAAGAAAAGTCAGGCAAAGTCAGGTT
>JAQGAO010008327.1:0-10456 GCA_034697705.1 Ommatoiulus sabulosus | reverse complement strand
AAAGAGCTGTTTTTTGTTGTAATAGCATTTCTCGGTATTGATTTGAAAGACAGAAATAGTTGATGGCTTGGTTCGATGAATGAACAACTATGTATGTAGTTTCCACGGAAGTGCAAGTTTCATGAAATTGCAATTCTTATCAGTCAGTATATGTCACAATTTTAACAACTATTAATTTCTGTAACATGTACTACATTGTATAGACAGACGTGATCTAATCACAAGGGAGAATTGCTTTCAGTGCTTCCATGAAAGAAGTGCGCATTTTTACACGTTGATGTCTCCAGTAATATAAAATAATAGGTTATAAACCAGTTTTAAATGTGAAATTGAAAATTCCTAGTCCTTTACTCTCATCTATAGCATAACTTTTATTAAAAATATTTCGTTTAATGCTTGAAACTTTCTAAAAATGTTTATAGAAAACGGATCACTGCAAGGTATAGACCTATATGATCGTGCCTTTAAATATCACTACAGGCATATTCACTACACTATAGCTTATAATATTTTTATTTATTTTATTATATTGTATTATAATTCTTTGAAGTCAGAGGTCGCTTCTTCCTGGTTTGATCATAATATTGAAGCTGCATTCGATCCTTTTATTTCTTTACCCAGTCCTGTAGAATTATTGCAGACGAAAATGAATTTGGAATTATGTTGAAATAAGTTGGAATAAGCTGTATTACTTTTTGATTCTTTGCACAGTCTATTTCATTTTAGGTTTTCGTAAGCTTACACTATGTTTACGTATCGTACTAAGTTTTGGAAATGCAAGTTGAGTATATACGAATTGCTCCGGGACATGACGTGTTTTATATTTCGGATTTATTTGCATGGATGTTGGAATCTTTGTACATGTATACAAATAATAAGGCATCTTGGGAATGGGACCCAAGCGAAAAGGCGTAATTCGATTCTTTCATATAATCATTAATATACATATAACCTGAAGGCAATTTGATGCAATAGTATAATGATTATTTGCATGAAACAAAATGTGTGTATGATAAACCTGTGGAATTTTCCATTTTGTGACGTCATGACGGCGCTCACGAAGTTGCTAATTTTGAAATATATCATTTTTCGTAATTTTCGATAAGGTCGAATACTCAACTTGTCCACTCTTGTTCATCTCAACAAACGTCGACGAGCAAATTATCGTTTAGTTAACTTCTAATGGATGAGTTAGTGCTGTAATTCTAATCGGCATGATGCGTTACGATATTATTTGATCGTTGAAATCAAGGACGACATTTACTTTTCAGATCTTGGGATTATGGGCAATCACAACTAGCACGAGTGCTATCCACTGTTGCCAACACGACAGAATATGAGTGCTAACTTACTTTTGCAACAAAGCTCGCATTTCGCCACTGAGAGTTTTAAGCAATACTTTCCGCGAGTTCTTGAGTAATTCGCTTCCGCATATTCATGCGCTTGGATTTTTAGCTCTGACGTGCATTTTATCGACATGCGTGCACTGTATTTCATCGTCATCGTTTATGGAGGATCTTCTTCGTTTTTAAGCTGCTTTTCGGTTGTTTTGGAACATTTTTTTTTATAGGGGAGGCATAAATAACAACTTTATCGTCTTACATTTCCTTATATTTTCCAATAAATTACATATTGGATCATAGAGGCATCACTGGTTTAAGCACCCGTATTGGAAGGGTTTTTTATACTCTGGACTTCTTTGGGTAAGAACACACTGAACGCTTACTTTCGACGTGCTTCTTTCCTGCTTAATTGTTTTTATCTTCTTGTTTCCAGCTTTGGGGCGCACAATGAATGTTGATATCCAGTGTGATGGCAAGTGGGCTTGGTGGCGCCACTGCATGCGCGTAAAACCTTCCAAATGCCCATTAGCATCTCATGATGAGTGCAGGACACGATTTTACGGTACATGGGCCGATACAATCGATGGATACACTTTTGACCAATATTGATCTGTGGGCCACTCTGTGTCTTACAAATCTGCTTTCAGTTCAGAGCTTTCAGAGTCTGGTTCGGCTTTCTTTGTAAGCGCCCTCATTTAAAACGCATGCCGCATTCTTATCCCGCTTGGTGGCGCTAGTGTACGCCGAGTGGTAAGCGCCAGCAATAAGCATTCATGCAGTGTGTTCTTACCCTTAAAAAATATCGGCCATCAATATTGGCTTCATAATATGTTGGCTTCTTGTGTATAAATGCGTATCGAAGGGATAATAAGCAATATTTATGTACGCTCATGCGGTGATTGCGTGCCGGTATTAACGATTTATTATGTTGACCCCAACTTATCATCCAAGTACAAGATCAACGTCATTTTTGACTGTTTATCGCCCGTCTTGGGACCGTCCTTCGTTGATTCGAGTGACAAAGGCGGTCGTCTAACTGTCGCTTCACATTCCGTTATCGACAGTCTTTGAGTGATAATTCAAGAAAGGGAAGACATTTTTAGCCATTATTGGCATTTTGCGTCGCAACGGAGCAATCAGTCGGTGGAAAGTTTCGTTAATCCTCGAAGAACGAAGCATTAGCCTTTGTGGCATTAGCCAATTGGAAATCAGCGTTATAGACTGCTTAAGTGGATGCTAAAGGAGATATCTCCAATCTCGAAATTTAGACAGGGAAATATGGAGAAAACTAAAGTGTGAATATTGCGAGGTAATGCTTTACCATGGTGATGCTTTCTTATAATATACGTTCGTGTATAACGAGAAAATATCATTGAAATACATTTTTTTTTCAATTTTTATTTTATTCAAAAAAAAAAAAAAAAAAAAAAGGTCAGAAGTTATCAAAATATGCCGAAATATAATTTGAAATTTATTCAATATATTAATATTTAGCGATGAAAATGTCTAGCTCAATATTATAAATAGTCTAGCTCTTTATTTCTATAAAAATGATGCAATAATTTTATAATCCCTTTTTTCGTCGACCAGCTAGGAAGAATTCCTACTTCTCCAGAATAAACAAGACACTTCGCCGATGTGGCCAGAAAAATCTTCGTTATTGTTAAGCACTTAATATTTTAATGTTAATGAGATGAAGACACGCCTGTTTAGTGTTTTGTGTTGGTTTAGATGGGATTAATTATGTAAGATATCATGGCATGGGTTGGCTTACATGTAGATGGGTTTGCATGTGGGTTAAGGTTTGATTACCTTTATTAGTATTCAAAGTAATCAATTCAAACAACTTGTTTGTTTGTATATCACCTCGCACATTGGCACTATTCCATCTGCATGTATTCTATCCCATCACCAAAGCATATGAGAGAATAGTGCATTTATTTACTGTATTTTACACTTAATTAGGCCAAAAGCTAAGCATAATTTATATACTTATGGCGAGTATACATATGCAAGTGTGCTTAAAGCATTCGGACATGAGTGCATGTAGGCCTACATCTAGAAACAAACCAGACCATGCCAGATTTTAAAATGGCTAACATTATTATTTACAGTATATTCATATTGGAGTGAGTGTAAAGGTATGTACGGTATGTGCATGTTGCAATATAGTGGTCTTTTTGTAAGGAATTTGTACAAAAATCGTTGGAAGTAATTATACTGCAGTACATACAGTACTGTACATATAAAAGACAAGTCTTTAGTTAAGAGGCCATCTAATAATATTCATTATGTCATTGCTTTCTATAGCATCTACGCTTTGAGGGGCCATTTTGCAAACTATAGTTGCGCATTTTCAAATCTTATTGTTGTTTTATTGCAGCATATTCATATTTTATTGCAGAACTAATTCCGCGAAATGGTCTTGTACCGTCCTTGACTGTATTCATGAACAGTATTACGTAACTTTAAACTGCCATACGTTTGCTCATTCACGATGAAATTGCACCGCATTCGTTATCTTTTTTTCAAAGTGTATAGACTTCTTAGACGCGGCATAGAAAAAGAAATTCTCATTAGGGTAGTGATTGAAGATGTGCATCGTTTTTCAGTCTTTTTCCTAATTACGAATTCAGTATTCAAATTTCCTCGTTTCTTTTCCAATCTGGACATTTTTTTTTCGAAATATATCCATTCTAATTGAGTGAAATCCTCGCTAAGGGAAATATTATTTCTTTTTTATTGCTGGTTTCTGCAATGACGTCTGCAGCACCGGATTAATTCTATATATAGCCAGTCTTGTTTTGGATTACATGCTTAGCAAATCTCAGTAAGACACTGCGTGTTTGGGAAGCGCTTAAGACCCTGTTTCTTCCGCATTGCCCACCAGGTCTGTGAACAAATCCTCCTGCGTCGGAGCAGACTATTAATCTTCATGCATCAAAAAACGCAATTTCGGTTTAGATGATAGTATGCAGTCAAGATGCTTTACTTAATGAAAGTGGTCAGGCTAATTTTCTTTTGCAATCAGACGTGAAATGATTCAACTACCACGCAGTTGAAGCACATGCTTTTTTTAGTAGTGAGATACTGCTGGCACAGTTTTTCATTTAAGGTTTCTATGCAGATTCTTCCGCTCGTTTAACTAGCCATTCTTGCTAAACTCGATCTTTGAAGTTTTTCCGGGAACTGTTGCGTAACCAACGACGATTTGATAGCACCATTATAGTCTGATTCCAATCTGAACGAGACATCTCGACTCTTGAGTGCAAGATGACTATAGGCGTGTGCTTGGCATTGCAGTTACTATTCCATTGTACGCTAACACCATCAGTGCACTGCCATCTTGAGTCAGTATGCACTTTCCTGGCTTGACTGCAATTGCCATGCCAATGACACGATGCCATCTGTGAACTGTCTTTTCGCATCAGTATGCACTTCCATTGTCTTGACAACCATCCGCTTATTCTTCGACGTTAAGTACAATGATTGAATCGATGAAAGCAGTCATCGGAAGATAAGGCAAAAGGTCAAAATGTACATTCCCTCTAGTCAAAATCTAGCAGGATTCTGTGATTATCGGTCTCCATTTATTGCAGTTTAACTCTGTCCCTTCAGGCAGCATCGAAATGCTACTAATGCTGGTAGGGTAATACAAATAAAATTCATGGCCATGCCCAAATTAAACAGGCGGTGACTCGTTTATCTCAATAGACTTCAATTTCTTTGGTAAATTGAATTTCTAAAAGTTTAGGGCTAACCCAAAAACGTAAAGTTTCTAATTTTGAATGGAGTAGTTTCCTTTAACATGTGACCAAAAGCTGTACACTCGTTGAATTGCTTGTAGAAGAATTTTTATTTACCGAAGCGTAGGTGTTTGAGCTACCCTTAACACTCAAGCATACTTCTAATAAACTGTTGGGGCACGGGGATTATACCTTCTTGTTCTGTATTATGTTCTTGAGATGTGATCCTTAATTATATACCTAAGATTACTAACGACCGTAAAAAGGCTGCGGTTAAAAAAGCGAAACAATTAAAAGGGGAAGAACAGTCTACAGCAGTTTTACAGTTGTACAAGATGTAGTATACAGTACAGTTAAATTAACTCCGCGTTGAATTGTTTTTGTTTCCATCTTCATCTAATAAATATGCACGTTATAACAAAGTACCCCCAGGCCTGGAAAACATTAGAAAAGTCAGAGAACTTGAAAATGTCTGGAGAAGTCAGGGAAGAATGACTTATCTTGAAAAAGTCAGGGAAATTCAACGTAGCCATGTTGTCGCGATCCAAAATTAATGCTTCTATACATGGTTAGCTCAGGGCACATTTGCAACCGTTTTTAAATTTTCCCTCTACAAATTTGCAACATTTTCCACGTTTTCCGAGGGCATATTTGCAAAACAAGTTCACGTTTTCCGAGGACAAAATTGCAACGTTTTCCACGTTTTCCGGGGACAATGTTGCAAAATTGTCCATGTTTTCCGAGTACAAATTTGCAAAATTGTCATTAGTAAATTTTGCAAAATATGTCAATCTTTGACATTGCCATTGGTCAGGGAACTTTTTTAAAACCTGGAAAAGTCAGGGAAGTTGAAAATGAAATTTCTGGGGAAACCCTGTATAAGCCGTAATTATCTTCATTTGTATTTCAAAAAGATACAAATACATAGTGTAGTCTTTTCTACATGTACGTAGTATCACGGTAATAGCATTTTGTAAACTTTTTGTATTGCGATACTGTCATATTCTAATATAGAAATCGCACATTTTTGGACATGTGTTCACTTGGCAACACTAAAAATAAAAAGGTGTAATCTGCATCATATTCTTCTGCATATTAATAGTAACAAATTTGAATTACAAAATTAAAGTTGTGTGTACACATTTTTTATTTTTAAAGGAAATCCATCCCTAAATTTTACGATTCTCATCGGAACACGGTGAATGTTATTTGAATGCACTCAGACTGCTTTTGTTCACCATAAAGCTGTGAAACAAATGTCAGGTGCGCTTGGATCGTCTGACTCGCAATTGGATTGATTATTTGTAGCGATCTTTTGAAACACTGGGATCCCAAGAGGCCCTACACGAGAACTACGATATCCTACAACTAATCTAGAGTGCAAAATGATGCTTATACGAAATGCAGTTTGTAGCGTTAGTTCAAATACTCCTAAATCGCATTATTGACAGCATTGGAAAGCGCAGAAACGCCATTTTCCAAATCAATCCAATTGAGTATAGACGTAATTGCAAGTCACGCAAAATTACACCAGAGATTTTGACGGGATATTGATCAAACACGCATTATCTATTTGTTAGCGATTTATTTCAGTTACGGGCAATTTTTGTGCGTGTCTTGTTGTTAGGGACTGAATTGGAGAATCCGAAAGTGAACCTTAACTAAGTTATCTCGAACGTAATGACATGATTGATTTTGCGCATGCATAAACATGTTCATGCTCGACTCGATGATACAATAATGTATAAAAGTAAAATCCAATTTTTACTGGGACGCCGGAATGTGGCGCCGGAATAAGACGTTTTAATAAGTCAGTTTCGTCATGTTTAACCGCCATCGATGAAAATTTCATTGCCAGAGTCAGAAGCGTTTCAAAAATCGTAATGGACCGTTTTTCCCATAGGAAACTCTTCATGCACCACCGCCTCTTTTGACGAAATGTGCAACTACATTACCAATCTGTGACTGAGACAATGTTTTTTATACGCAGAATGACTCACATGTGCTAATTGGCTTATTATGTTGCCTTGCGTCTGAAAGGAGTAAAAACAGCTTCTGTGCTATATTATTCTATTTTTGTAATCCGTCAATTTCGGGATATTTTTTAGAATCTTCTATCTTCTATATCTATAAAAGGCAAAACGCCTCCATCTAGGTACGACTGGCGTTGTATGTGCGTCAACGGGCCGTTCAAAAGGTACGCTTTCCTCTAGCGCGTAGGGGGGGACGGGCATTACGAAGTCCCCTTTTCGGATCGCACCTTTCAACCACGCTTGGAGCGTGTACTCGGTGGGGAATTCCTAGGCCATCAATCATTCTCATTTACCCCAGGGCCATAAAACTGTCACTTGGTAACACCGAACGCACGTGCGCAGATCCATTTCTAAATCTGCTGGTTCAGCGCCGCCTAGCGGCCAACTTACGAAACCAGTCAGATTACGAATCAGACAGTTACAGATAAATCAAAACACCTCGAAAAGGTAAAACAGCGGCTACTCCAGTGGTCGATCCTCCGTAATGCTCAAGCTAACCAGCATTAGTTAAGGTAGGTAACAAAATCCAATCTCTACAACGCATAAGCGTTCCCTTTGGCTCGATAGGGGCCCTCCGTTGGAAAGGAGTAAACCAATCAAATGCAGCGGCGCTGCGGTGTTTTCAGGAACCCGAAACGTCAATGGAGTGCCCCTACTTATATTACCCATAATGTGGTTACGCGGCCGCGGTCTTTCGGAGCCCGTAACGTTAGGTTACTTATAACTTTCAAAGCAATTTAACCCCGGGCAAAGCCGGGTTTTTCCGCTAGTTCTATATAAAAAAACGGATTTATCCTATCTTTTCGTTTTCCGGCTTGAGCGCCTATGCACTGCTACTAGAATAAAATACCTGCTTTTGCACTCCTTCAAATAGAGGGCTCCATATTAAGCTAATCCATTGGTGGGCCTTGATGTCTCTCATTCGTGTTTCCCTGGTTGACCATAGATGGCGATACCGTCCACTGTGCTTTCAGACTAAATTCGCTGTCGAATCAACAACTGCTCCACAAGGTCTCTTCCTCGTTTTGGTTTTCTCCCAGCCTAGTGCAGTGATGTATTTCGCTATTGTTGCCGGTCCAATGCCCGGGTTACGGTAAAGGGGAGTTTTGGGCAGATGAGTGTTGATGCGTTGTCTGTTACAAAACCGGCAAAACGATTGACAAATGCTGTCAGACTCCGGATTCCCATTGGCTCCGGTCTATGCCACTATCCATGATGATGATAAATCAAATCGTACATGTCAGTGCACCAAAAATATCGTAAATTAAGGATGCATTGACTATTGCCATAATAGGAAAAGTTAGCTTCTCATTTCTTGTAGTAAAGATTGCATTCACGGCGAACCCTTGTAGCGGTCATTGATATCATTTATTCTCTTTGAATACGCTCCTCAATTCATCGTCAATGCTCGCGGTTAATGTAGGATTCCAGCAAGAAGAGCCATAGCGAATTCCCAGTACAGACGTCATTGCAATGATAGGCTCATCTACATGTGGTCACCTACTCACTCCTCCAATGCCCCAGCGAAAGTAATGCGCGCTAAAATTCAGATAAAACGTGCCATCAAGCGAGTAAATTAAAAGGTGCCCAGAGACCTCTCGCCTGGCACTTCCGGCCACTAAGCAGGCAATTGGCGTGCTGGGAAATTGCTTAAAATGAAGGGAAGATTTACTGTATTTTAAATGAGAATTGATCGCTAATGCGGCACGCATTAACACCGGTGATGTCCAGTCCCCAGATTTTACGATGCGGGGAGTTGGAAATTTCGGTTTGCGACCGCATTCATCTAGCCACAAAATTAAGCTCGTATTTTACAACCTGAAGGCCTAGCTCCACGTAGGTAGAAGACCGTCGTGCGTTGAATTTGATTTGAATCTGAAAATTCCACGCAAAGGTTACTTTATGGCGACTTTATTTCCAGAAAATAGAAAATTGCATCATAAAGAGGATAGTTTGATTAAAGTGTGAAACACGAATTGTCCATTAATACATGTATGCTCTGACAAGTGATCGTGTCGATATATTCCGCCCCCGGTTCAGCAGTGGCATAACTTAAAATTCTTCATTTTCAGGTTTAAGACGGTTTTATAAAAGTCGAGCAATTTGAAGTCAACATTCAGTAAAAACGACACATCTTAGCCTTCCATGCATTATAATTCATCACCATGTATTAAGGCTTGCTTTACTACATGTAGTAGGCTATATCAAAATAACAGTATGATTAAAATGAAAAAAAAAATGTGAGTTGTGTCACTTCTGAAGTCGGAGTGCGATAAATACTGTACATCGTAAGCGTCCTTTTGAGTGAGTGTGAATACCTTGTTTTTAATTAGTCACGCATTCATTTCTTTCTAATGAAATTGTGGTTTCTTCACCTTAATTTAAAATAAACAAGCAGGATATATACATGTAAGTAATTTGAAAGGACCATTCGCTAGATCTTTTTAATGAAATTTACATCTACAGTATACTGTATGTACAGTATTTGTTTTAACTAAAGTTTGTAATTTAATAATGCAATTCGCTCTTTAGAATTTCATTTTTTAACCAACTGCTAGAAAAAATTAAATTTAATAATAATTTAATGTTAGGAATACTCAGATACAGTAGAAGCTTTTACGAATCATGCTTTAGCAGTCGTGAAGTCACGTATGCAAATCGACACTTTAATTGCAGGTTTAAAAAAATTCACTGAAGGTAGGGCGCTCACCGAGATGCAGATACATAACACGATATGACGCGTGATTTTTCAGCATCACGCCGAAACCAATGAAAAGATAAGGGTCCGAGCCTAGCGACTAAAGTGACATTATTTCTGTGTGTGTGCTGACCCATATGTTTGCATTGACTTCGACGCGTTGCGGACCAGTCATGCGTCATATCGTGTTACGTGTCATCTCGGTGAAAGCCCTGCCCACAGTATACGAAATCGTGCGTGCCTCACGATAAGGGACGATTGAGTGAACGAAAAAAAAAGAACTAGTTGACTCAAGTGCTTAGAACGCCCAGAACGAGTGAAGCGTGCCACACGATAAGGAACGATTGAGTGAACCGAACGAAAAAAAAAAGAACTGGTTGACTCAAGTGAGTAAGTGAACGACAGTTCACTTAAATCCGGTTAGAACTAGTCCAGTGAAGTAGTTCACGCTGGTGAGTGATGTAGGAGTGAGTAACTCACGAGCTGCGAGCACACGGTTAAGGAAAAGTATGCGGAGTCGGCATACTGGTCCTTTCGAATACTGTGGCCCTGCCAATGGGTGAGAGCACATTGAGACTTTTAAATTAAGAAATTTGCTTACCGACCACTGGCGCCACCTAGCGGGCTTACAAGTGC
>JAQGAO010008326.1:0-10457 GCA_034697705.1 Ommatoiulus sabulosus | reverse complement strand
GAACGTAGGGTGCACCCAATTCAGTGAAGTATGCACCATTTCCGAGCCGAACGGAACGGGTGCAGAAACGTGCACCCTGTGCACACCGGTGTGCACTTTTTGGGTGAGTCGAATTCGCCATTAGTGTGGCCACAAGGTGAGCGTTTCTGATATCTTTTAGTTTCCCCGGGCAAAGCCGGGTTTTACAGCTATAGTAATAGATGTAAGAAATCATTGTTAGAACAAAAATCCGTAAAATATCCCTTACGCACATTTCGTCAGCATGCATATATCACCTGACATCACGGTCACGTGATGTAGCCCCATACATAACTGCATAAGATACATTGAACATGCCAAATTTCACTGAATAGTAGATGAAACAATTGCAATTACATAATGCCACCTATGTGTAGTATATGATGACACCTATTGAGCATACTATAATTACTTCCTGGTTAATTATGGATGTGTATAGATATTGAATAATGCCAATCGTGGCTGATTCGTAGAGCTATACAGAATAAATAACCTTGGTTGTGAAATAAGCAAGTATTCCCAATAATTTCTCACTGCATCCAATAATTTGAGGAACAAGGAATCTATTAAGTTCCCTACTGCCAACCCAAATAAGCCCTACAAATTTGCGTGCAACACACGTCAAATAAAAACTATACATGTAGCGCTAACGTTAATAAAACTTACTTTAATGTCTATTGGTGTGTGTGAAACGCATTTACCAGGACATTCGTATGAACGAGAAGAGTGGTACAAAAATCCCCAAGAAATGTATATGAAATTTTAAAATTGTAACCCACTACCTCTTCAAGGACTTTTTCGTTATGTGCCAAATAGTACTACGAGTTTGTCTACATTTCAATTCACCACATCAAAAATTATGGGAGTGCCTAATCTGCTGATTACCATTAAGTGGATAAAATGCATTTGAGAGGGCGCTGCAGTGTAATTATCCCATAAGCTATCCTAAGCTACCTATCAAAATCTCAAAGTCAAATGAGCAATTAACACTACAATTCCTGCGAATGCTTTAAATGTCATAGACAGACTAACACTTAATCTACCCCTCATAGAAGTCGAATATCTAGAAAATCACTGGATAGCTGACAGCCCAATGAACTATATATCTGCATGTCAAGAAAGAATTCATACTGCAAGTAGTACGTGCCAGTTTGTTGTGTTCTTTATGTGGGATGACAGAATACACTATCCCAAACTTGTAAACATTTTAAATTAGGAGTGATGATTAAATCTTAAATAAATCATGATGCAGCTTCCATGATTGCGCACAAGCTTGTAGATATATACCATTCATAAATTCCAGGAAATCGCCATGATCAGCTGGCATAACATTAGATTACAGTATCGAAGACATCTGTAACGGGTGCACAGATGCAAAGGACATGGCGAGCATATCGAGACAAAACTATTGCAGTGCTGTCCGTTGTACGAAAAAATCTTGCAATTTTCAATGTGTCTGCTTGGGTCCATTTTCTAAGAAACATCCAGCAATTTTAAATTGCCTGCTATCATTCTACAAGGTATTTCGGATAGCGATTTCCATGGCATTTTCTGTCTGTTATGTCAGTTACTTGATTTGACTGTTTTTCTCCAAATATCACGACGGCAACCAGCTACGGAAGGAGGATCTTAATGTATGCACTCAAATTAAAAAAAAAAAGATAATGACAGAGGAGAAAAGAACTAAATGAAAATTAGAATTAAACACACATTCTTTCAATCAATATAACGTCATTTCAATGCTCAGAGATCATAATGGAGAATACCGAAGGTTGTAAACGTTTTCATTATTTCAATCAAATCATTATGTCATCATTCGATTATATATCAAATGATGTATCACTATAGTGCTTCAGCAATGAATAGTTAAAACGAGAATTTGGAAATGGTATTCAAACATCAGCATTGCAATTTAAAATTAAGCTGTACTTGGATCACGATTATTTTGTGTCAGATTTGTTAGAAATAAAACAAATCAAATCAGATAATTTAAAAATTACATTATGATTAGGGCTTCAGTCGTTAGTATCACAGTATGGATGAGGAGTGATGGAGCAGTGATGTTAGTCTTTGTTTTACCAAGATGTTACACATTAAGATTTCGTGGTTATGGACATTGCTCGTTTATTCATATTACTCATGGTAAGTAAAGGAAGGTGGGATCACAGTAAGTGCGTATCGTTATAGAATTCAAATACGAATGACTTTTAATTTGCAATTGTGTATTAAACAAATATCATTTCACATATGCACTTTCAATTTGATTAACCTAATGATATTGATAGATCATGCATCAACTGAGCTTTGAAATGAACCTTTGTAATTAAAAACGTTGCTCCAGACATGTGAGCAAAAGCAGGAAAACGTACTTCCAAACAAAGAACCGTATATTGCAGGCAATTAATTGAATCAGTTGTTTTAAGGCCGTCATACACGAGGCAAATTATACTATGGGATTTCTTTCCAGATATATATTTTGGTCGATATTACCAGTATAGAAAACGATTCTATTCTGAGCAAGATATTTCTTGCAAGAAACTGGTTTTACAGTCGTGCACAAAAGTTTCTTTCTGTTGGACAACCAATAAGGAAAGGCATACGCTAAGGATGGAAACAAGCAATGCTGTCAAATTAGTTTGCGCACATTTCCCTTTGAACCAGTATAAGTTCATATTGCATATACTGCAGGGATATACTGTATTTTTAAAGTATCGTTCAGTACGTGTGTAGTGCAGCAAGTTGTTTCAAGTGAAATAACTTTCCTGCAATTTCTAGCCATTTATTTACAGATACAACTTTCCTCATGTGTGACGGCCTTTAAGTCATCATTTGATGACATTTATAGTCTTGATGCATAGGTTCTTGCAGAATCAATAAAGTACCAATTTATAAGATAAGTCCACAATAAGTTCATCAAACATCAGTTAGGATATCGTGTTTTTTTATGAAAGTATCAATCTTCAGAGAATTAGCCCAGGTTGGAGGCTTTTGGAATCCCGGTTCTCTGTTTGGTTCAACGTCAGGTACAATCAGAAGCCATGCAGCAATGCCATCAAATGTCTGCAGCAACCATCCCTCGTTGACTACAGAAGTGCGGAGATTTATCAAAATCCATGCAAAAGAAACCTAAGCAAGGAAAAAGGGGGGGGGGAGGGGAACCTTAGAAAGTAAACACGCTGAGGTTGGGACTTAGGGGCAAGCCATAAGGTCCTCCTTTGGTCCATCGTCATAAGCTCTGGTAGTCCGGCAGCAGGCCACTGATGTGGTGGTCACTGCCATTGGTTAAGCCGGCCGAAGGTGACGCGTGCTCCGAACTGGTTAACCCCAGATTGAGGCGCGCCGCATAGGCGGCGTTGGCGCTGCCAACCGGCGTCGAAACGTTGGTTGTGGCGATGGCCGCCGCCGCAGCCGCCACCGCTGCAGCTTTGCTGAGATCGGCGTAAATGCTGTGCTGTTCCGCTACGATGGCAGCTGCTGTGATGCCGCCAGCGCTACCGCCGTGGGAATGCGATGGCGAGTGATGCGTGTGTGGATGGTGGTGTGGGTGGTGGTGATGGTGGTGGTGCGAGTGGGGAGCGGACGACTCCTGGGACGTCAGGGGCAGAATCGGTTTCTGGTCCTCGGATTCACCACTCGATTCATTTCCGCTTCCGGCCGCTTGCGACGAGGCGGCTGAAGCGTTGGAATGGTTGCCGTGAGATCCGCCTTTCTCCGAAGGGTCTCTGCAATGGAACAAAGAGCAAGCATGAGAATCACCAATCAGAAACACAGCCGGAAGTGCGGGGGAGTGTCGAGGTAACACGTGGTGGTATAATGGTATTCCGAGAAAAAAAAAAGAAAAAAAATGAGGAGATATTCTGGTTTAGCCCACCGGAAGTGATACCATGCAAAGCTCGTACTGTATAGCAGGCTATAAAACCTGCAGGGCCGTAGAAAAAAGGGCCAGGGGAGTGGGCTGCACCCGGGCGCCGAGGGGGGGGGGCGCCAATATATATGTAATTTCAATAATTATGTAAATTTAAATTTTGTTTTTTAATATTGACATAACGTCAATTTTTTTATAAAGGTTGTTTTAGGTAAAAGTTACGAAAATTTCTACAATTTCAGGGGTTAATTTTGCAAAATGTTTAATGTTTTCCCACTTTTCCGATGTCAATTTTGCCAAATTCTCAATATTTTTTTACACTTAATTTTGCAAAATTAATATTTTCCTCTCTTTGTAATATTTTCAAAATCATCATTTGTACTTTAATTTAAATTCTCTTTCGTCAATTTTTTAAAAATTTGAACATTTTTATTTTCCAATTTGTCACATTTTTCCACATTTTCATTGGTCAATTTTGAACGTTTTTTTAAAAACGTCCCAATGTATTCTTATGAGAATTTGAAGTAATTCAGAATGACGAAATTTTAGGTTTTGCAATAATGATGTGGGGAAATGAAAGGAGGAGGGGGGGGGGGAACTGAGCATATTCTGTAACTCGGACGCCATACATAAAATGACCGAATTGGCTACCAGATATTCTTCTATAAGCATTTTCATACTATTATGACATATATGCCCCTCGAAGATTTTTAAGCAGAATAACACTTGAATGGTATTTTTTTTTTATTACATGTATTTGATTGGAGGTAGGCCTACACCCAAAATGGCCAGCTCTATGGCTGATTTTGCCACACTCCGTTGACAGGCTTGGTCAGTTGGTGAAATTTATAGAACGACCCACATGACTACATGTATAAGCCACATGCAGGTTGAGATAAGGGAAAGTTGGCTACAGGAAATGAATAAGAGAAGCACAGTCGTGTCCATTTTATAGCAACTTTGAAACACCTGTAAGTAATTTACATTCCCTCTTATACTAGGATTACTCAGACAGAAGCTTTACGAATCATGCTTTGGCAGCTAGTCGTGACGCCTCATGTTCAAAATCAACATTTCTCACACGTACGAGTCTTCCCTATACTGTCAAAGTACGATTCGTAAAGCTTCAAATGTTATTTTCCATTTTTGAATAAAAAAAAAAAGAAAAACGATCTTTTTTTTTCTTGTCCACAAGAATGCGTTTATAAAGCAAAAATTCCGTTTGCCTGCTGCGCTAATTAGGATGCCTTTATGTTAGTCTGATGCATGAAGGAATTATTCGATCATGAGTTCAACAAATACACCTTGGACATTTTTGACACATTCAACTAAAATCTCCCAAACTATTGGACAAATTCCTCCCAGCAGAATGTTTTTCTGCTGTGATTCTGAACAGTCCTATATGTACATCCTGGACATGTTACTTATGTCAAGTACCAATACAATTTGTAGCAACCATAAAAAATTGTTTAATAACATTGGTTTTCAATATATACTTTAAATATACATAATAATACGTAGTATTCATTCAGTTATTTTTCAGAATAGGTGGCTTTTCAAGGAACCGTATACTTTATTTGGAGAAGATGATACTGAACCTGTGTTCATAAAATTTAATTTCAAGTTAAACTACACTGTATAATATTGGGTATAACAGTTTTTCTTCATCTACAATTTATTTACAACAGAGGTTTACAATAACCTAGGGTTAACCTACTGAGTAACTTTAGGTTTACCTAGCTACCATTGTATTGCACAAGCACAGGTTAGGGAAAAAATGAAGAGAAAGGTTAACGCAGCCAGCAGGCAGGGTTAACCTCGTGTTATTAGGAAAAGCAACATGGCGAACACTACTGCAGATGAATCTGATGAAGCTAGGGAATGGTGCATGCTACACCACCTGGTCGCATAGACAGGTGAAGCCAGGATGGACAATCTGCCAGCATTGGTCAAAGTTAGTTCCTTTTCTGTCCTCCATTTTTATTTCAGCAGGTTAAACATGGTCTCCATAACCCTGGGGATTTTTCATCAAAAGTTAATTGGTGCAACACAAAAATCTAACTCGAAGGTTAACCTTGAGACAAATTTTAACACAAGGTTAGTAAACCTCAGATTTAACCTAAGTTGGTGCAACCGACCCAAGTGCTCTTATAAATTGGCAAGTTTGGAATAAACGTTCAAATTTTAAATTTTATATAAATTTATGACAAATTCGTAAAAATGACTTTCAGTATATTTTGCTAGCATGCAGAAGTTCAAACCAACAAAGTAGTATATACTTTGAATATACAGTATTTATCCAGTTATTTATCAGAAAAGGCAGGTTTTCAAGGAATTTCTCTCCTATGGCCTAAATATTGCCTTCATTGTTTCACAATTACTTAATTCGGCATAGAACAATAGATAATCACGAGCTGAATTTATCTATAAATTAAGAATAATCTTGCGTGGCACAGGCTGGCCCGATCATAGTTTAGACAGAAAAGCAGAAACTATTAGGAAATATTGAGAAATTATGCAAACTCCGAGGCAATTCTACGAAGACAAATGAACTATTTGTATGCCATTTGAACAGGCGTGTCCCACATATGCAGGTGTACGCGAGCCAAGACACCAACTCCATTAAATGTAAAAAGCGACTGCCCGTTGGGACGTTTTGGGTTTGGTAGAAAAATGCCCCCTTTCTTATCTGCCTAGCTCCGGTCTACTCGTGTACCTCAAAAAAATTAGGCGTTGCGATGCAGTGGGGGGTAAAAGGGGTAAAAACTGCCGGATAGGATCTCGCGTGTTGGGGTGTAGGGGCAAACAGAAACCAGCCAAATTTTAAGAGCTTTTTCTTTCAAAACACAATGAACTATTATTATTGAATTTAATTTTCTTATAAATTTCTATTTTTTATGACATGTTAGCCAACATTTTATTATTTTTTGACCGAGATGGTCACAGGCAGCTCATAAACCCTTGTGGGAAAAGAGAATAATGTCTCCTTAAGAAACGCCCTCCTAATCGTCTAGACTGGAGGGATGTATTAATTGTGCTGAACGTCTTGAACCATGAACCCAATAAGAATGGTTTTAAAATATTAGCGTCGAGAAATGTCACCAAGTGATTTCCAAAAGGATAATCCGAAGTTCGGAAAATATCTACTTGAAAAAACCCAATTGTGTTGATATTTTTTAACGACTGCACCACGGAGATTTGTAACCATGTACAGTATATTTGAAAAAGGATAATAAAAAGGTAATGTCTTTGTTGCCTTAAACATACATTTGACTCTCTGAGAACTTTTTATATATTCAATGGAAACTGCGATATCAATGGACCTTATGCAGATTTCGCCAGCATGCATATACAACGTGACATTTCATTCATTCCATTGGCGAAAATTACCCAGAGGGTGTGCCGAGGTACGTTCTTTTAGTTGTTGATTCGATGAACAGATCACGTGATGTAGCCCCAAACCAAACTCCGCATAAAGTCCATTGTCTTTTGAGAAAACTGCTACGAAGTGGTGATTTTCTCATTACAAAGTAAGTACATGTACTCAATTACTTCTCAATAAAAATGCATTGATTTCCGGTGAAGTGTTTCATGTAAAAAAAAATTGCCAGATCAACTTGTAAATTGAGTATTTTTAAGCGTTAACTTAAGTCGACTTTGGAAATTAACAAAGTTACGCTAGGAAACACTATAAGGCTACTCAAACAGGCGCTTTGCTAATCACATTTTGGCGGTTTTTATGTCACGTGTGGAAAAGAAATGAATTAATGACCCTTATGCAGAGTTACGTAAAAGGTCTACATCACGTGATCTTTTCATTCAACAAAAAGAACATGACTTAATTGGCACTGCTTCCGGGCAATTTTCACCAATGGAATGAATAAAATGTCACGTGATATAATGTACTGTATGCATGCTGACGAAATTAGCATCCTACTCTTGCATTCTGTAGACCCAGGTTCGAATCCTGGGTCGGCTTTCCTCGATTGTGGTTTTTCATGGTTTCCCCCAATTCCTCCAGCGAATGCTGAGATAGATATATATATTAAATCGGTCATGAACGTCTTCCCATCCCATCCTCGTCTTAAAAGTCCCGGTAATTACGGGAAAATTAACTAAAGTGTGATGTTGGGGTCCATCATGACCAGACTGCTTAGTCTGACTTAATTTACATAATGATTCTCCTCCTCCCCCCCAACCCCTGCCAAATGGTATATGTACTGACTGCAGGGTAAAGAATTGAATTGAATTAAAATCTGCGAAAGGTCCATTGGTTTCAATATATCAATTACGTGGTTTCCATACATCGATAACATTGAGTAATTAATAACCAATAAAGGTGTCGACTTTGCACAAATGACTTCAGATTGCCAAAGTGCGATTCGCAGAGCCGCTGTCTAAGAATACCCCTTACAGTACTGTATGTCAACCGTTTAATCAAGATTTCTTGACGTTTTCGGTATATGCAGTGTGACTAGTTTTATGTATATTGACGGAAATTACCCAAAGACAACTTTTATTAACTTCATGGATTGCTACAGACAGTTCCATTAAAATGAAGACAATTCGATATCATACGGGACCATAGCGAATTTCTTTCAATCTATAGTCAAAGGGTTAGATAAGCAAGCTTCCGTGGGGAACTTCCCTTTGGCATAGTCAATTTATTTTTATGACGGAGTCATTTTTTTTTTCAGGAGAAACGCACGTGCAACTATAAGCATCGCCTTTATACCATAAATTAAGGGCAATCTCGCTAATGGTTTATAGAGCTCATAATTCAAGTTCATATAACCTGGTTAGGAATGTCTGAGGGGATAAAGAGACTTCATCCTACAAGATAAATGACATTTAATACAGCGTTGAGTTCATAAACGCGTCTACAGGACGTGTGGAGCACACCTTTAATTTTCTGCCGAAATTGGCATAATTAGCGAGATTTGCCCCACGAGAGTTGGAACGCGACTGGCCCCTGGGGGCGAAATGGCGAATTAAGTGCGCTTTTAAAACACGTTCAGTTTAAAACACGTATTGAATAACCTATCACCTTTTAACATGAAGAACTTAGTGAGGACTGGTATGTATACCAAGCATATGAGAGTGGTTATACATAAAAGACCATATTTCTAATTATAAAAAGTAACATGAAAAAAAAATCAAACTCAAAACATCATCCATTTGCCGATTTGCGGTTCTTGGGGCAAGCGCGTAGTAGAATGAAAC
Organism: Ommatoiulus sabulosus; assembly: GCA_034697705.1. NCBI lineage: Eukaryota > Metazoa > Arthropoda > Diplopoda > Julida > Julidae > Ommatoiulus > Ommatoiulus sabulosus. The sequence continues at coordinate 1,351 of JAQGAO010008326.1, read as the reverse complement.
GCAAAACAGCTGCCATTTTCCCTTGTCTGGTTATAGCCTAATAAATATTTGTTTAACGCCATATTTCTGCTCACGAACTATCATTAGCGTAGTCATTATTATCATTATCACGGACGAAGCGGGAATGTGATATTGGGAGCCTTTCTTCAACCCCATTTTGGCTTTGCAAAGGATGGACGCTGGTAAAATTCTCTTCCCGCAATAAATTTGGCTGCTGAAAGAGTAAGCAGAGAATGATTTGTATACACTTCCGGCCTGGCTAACGAGGACTAGATTAATCGTTTTTATTGTGGGATTACAAACAAGAGAAAAAGGTGATATGTGATTTTAACACATATGCAATATCAATCAATTTTGGGTCAGTCGCGATCCTGGGTTAATCCGATTGTCTACAGGAATATTGTGAGCGGTAAGTTCTTGTGCAATTGGCGATTAAAACTTATGTTTATCCTGAATTTTGACATTTATTTACGGCCACGGACTGGTGTTAACATCGTTCATTATTTCAGTTTTTTTTCTTTTTTTTTTTTTTTTTTGACATAACGGTAATTCATTATAGTTACTCATGTCTTTTTCCGAGTCTGGAATATCCCAAAAACGTCCCACAAAAATATTCCAAAATGGGATAAAAGGGGACATCATCATAATAAATGATAGCGACATTCATTAAAATTCTAATGGTGACGTCATCGTAGTAGATGATGGCGTCATTCATTAAAATTTCGATGGTAACCCAGTAAACTGCAGGTTTTTTTGCTGCAGTATATACTGCAGTTTATTTCAAAATACTGCAGTTATTTGAAACAAATACTGAGGTTTTTTGCAGTAAAACTGCAGTTTTTACACTGCACTTTTGCATCAGTTTTACTGTTTTAAACTTTTTAATAGAAAATAATGAGCCATTCAATAAAATACTGATGGTGACGCTATCGTTGTAGATGATGACGTGCTTATAGAAAATGACGTTATTCATTATACAGTCCGAGACGTAGTTCTACGATGTTTATTTTTCGCTTGTGCCATTTTTGAAAAATATTCCAAAAATTAATGTAACCGAGTTAAACTTTGTTTATTTTTATAATGGAAAAGTTAAAAAATACAATTTTTTCCATTTGTAAATAATAAAATTATGCAAAAATAGCAGCGCAGATTATAGTTTCATAAAATAATCTTCCTGCATATCTATCCAGCAATCTGCAACATATATAGCATGTTGCAGATTTTCACTTATGAAAAAAAAAATGGTTTACAATTTTTCACGTTATACGAGAGCTTGTGACCCTTGCACATCAGGGTGAATCCTGTGACCCTTGAAGCCAGGGAACAACAATGAAATATGCGATAAAATCTA
>JAQGAO010008325.1:0-10457 GCA_034697705.1 Ommatoiulus sabulosus | reverse complement strand
TTTTAGAATTAAAACCGGGGCGGGGGCGCAAATTTCAAGGTTCGCCTAGGGTGTATGGCTCCCTTGGAACGGCGCTGCTCCCGAGCGTTGCATCAGTTCTTCACTTTTGTGCAAACCAGAAGAAAACAAACACCAGGAAACTTACAAAATGCCAAGGCTGAGCGAGCTACGGGGTGTCCGGAAATATGGAAGATCTCACAAAAATTAAAGATTAGGGTGTCTTGTAGCATAATCTACAGCACATACCATAAAATATAGGCTGAAAGAAACGAAAAACTTTACGGACAAAAAGTGTTTTCGAAAATCTATACATGTACAACCTTCACTGATCGACCCACTACCTGGCGGTTTATTTAAATGAAGCAAGCAGAAATTCTCGTGAGATTTCACGTGATGTGGATATATACGGCAGAGTTCCCCCAGAAATTTCATTTTCAACTTCCCTCCCTGACTTATCCAGGTTTTTAAACAAATTTCCCTGACCAATGACAATGTCAAAAATTTACATATTTTGCAAAATCAACACAGGAATATATGTTGCAAAATTAACTAAAATTAACTAATGAAAAACGATACATTTACAAAATTAGCATGAGGAAATCTTGAAACTTTGTCTTCAGGAAATGTGGAAAGTTTTTCAAATTTGTACAAGGAGGTTGAAAATTATATCTGACCTTGGAAAAGATAGGAAGTTATACAAATCTGCCCTCGAAAAGTGGCAGGAGAGGTTTGGAAATCTTTAAAACTTAAATTACGAAAAATCTGACAATTTTGCAAATTTGTACTCTGAAAACATTGAAAATCCGTACTCGGACGTTTTGGAAATTGTTTACAAATTTTTACTCGGAAAACGTTGACAAGTTTGAAAATTTGTGCTCGGAAAACTTGAAAATTTTATACTCGGAAAACGTTGAAAATTTTACAAATTTAATACGTTGAATTTCCTTGACATTTTCAGGTTTTCCAGGTTTGGGGTACCCTGACGTAATTTGGATATACGGAGAATGGCACATTATGTGCACAGATTCCGTGCAACCGGCTATGAAATACAAAGTTCGCACACTTTGCATATTATTTTATGCATTCTCATTTTTCAGCACATTTTTTCACAAAATACATGTATAGTTGCTTTCGATTAGGTTTTAATTAAGCCATTATCTTTTCATACTACTAACTTAATTTCTGACGCGGCAAATATGAAATACACGCGCGATATGTGCCACCCTGCTGGTAGACGCCTCATGTGAAATAGACTATAGATTACTTTTGCTACTTTCAAACTAAGGGCTACACATAAGTCATGTGGACTAATGTGCCACTCTGCGTTTAGCAGCGCTTCCTTTCACCTTCTCAAGAAAGCACCAGGTGGAGAAATCAAGGCGCAATGATTGGAAATTCTCTCGAAAATTCGTTGTCTGACTTTTCGCCGCCATTATCAGAATCTTATAATTAAAAATGCGACGAAATAAAGCGTTTCGATTTCTCCAGGACTGACAGAGATTGAAACCCGTGAAGAAAGCGCCAAATCCTAATTGGGGGCACCGTCCTACACCATATGGCGAATCTAATTATCTCTCACGCTGTATTTATTATTAAAAACGAGAAAAAAACTAAGTATGTCGGGGGAACCATACCAAAATAACGAAAGCCGAGCAGCTTTAAGCCTTTCTCTTCTCACCATTTGGTCACATTGTGAGCTACTTTTTCGCCCAGGCCTAACGCGCGTAGCGCCACCATTTTTTCCTGCACATCACGTTTCTTTTATCTTTTTTTTGCCCTCGTATATTACTTTTTAGAAATGATGTTCCGCTCATTAGTCATTGTGTTCGTACCCTTTATTTACCCCGCTCGTGGTTTGGAGGCATTTCTCAAAGTTGGGAAACACTGCGTTGGCATAGCGTGATGGCATTTTGCTGGTGGTCCAGACTCCAGAGTCTAGCTAAGATGAACCCTAGGCCGAAATCTGAACTATCATCCAGAATTTGCGTGTTCAGCAGCTGGAAATTGGCACCAATTTGCACAAATGAACTTATTAAGCTGGATATAAACAATATCCGCAATGATAGTTGTCATATAACTAAATGGTATAATACTGTATATATACAGTAGCTGTCGAAAAAAAAAAATTCAAATATTTTCGAAGATTTATGACATTTGATTACACATCCGAACTTTAGTTTCGAAATGTTATCATTGCAAGCATAGTGATTAAGACTCTCCTCAAGGGAGTTTAAACAAAACTTCAACAGTTTTAAAACTTTAGACTTTAGAGAAGAAGAAAAATTCTAAAACTACAGGGTGGATCTTATTCTGCAAAGTTGAACGGTTTCGGAAACCGTATTGAAATAACATTTTATTGATAGTTACATACTGTACGTGAATAAATGCCCCCATTTGATTGAAACATCCGTACTTGAGTTTCAAAATATTGTCATTGTAAGCCTAGGGTTCAGGACCCTCCTCAAGGAAGAGAAAACAATTTCCAGAGTTTAGAACTTTGGACTTTAGAAAACCAAAATACCAAATCCGCTAAAACTATAGCGTGGGTCTTGCTGAAATTTATTCTGACAGGATGAATGGTTTGTAAACCAGAAAAAAAACTAGAAGCTTCAACAAAAGAAACATGTAAAAGGATACATGTACTTTCGATGATTTCACGCAACTATAAAGATCATAGGAAATTAATTTACAGAGTTTTTGAATTGCAACAAATTCGTGCAGCAAATAATGCGCTATTCATTTATCTTATAACTTCCAATAATTATTTTTACCATTCCCTAAACAAGGTTCCCCCAGAAATTTCATATTCAAATTCCCTGATTTTTCCAAGTTTTTAAACAAATTTCCCTGATCAATGAAAATGTCTAAATTGACATATGCCTTTTTTCCATGAATAGAGTAATATTCAATATTTTGCAAAATTTACTAATGAGAATCTTGAAAAATTTCTATATTTTATAAAATTAGCATGGAATTTTGATTTAAATTTTACAAATTTGTATTCTGAAAATGTAGAAAGTTTTGCAAAATTGTTCTTGGAAAAAAGTTGAGAATTTTGCAAATTTTTCCTTAGAATCCGTTGAAAATTTTAAAAATCTATACTCGAAAACAGTTGAAAAGTTTGCAAATTTGTGCTCGGAAAACATGAACAATTTTCCAAGCTTTGCTTGGTAAAATGTGGAAAATCTTTCAAAATTGCCCTCGGAAACTGCTGAAAATTTTGCAAATTTGCCCTGAAAAACTGTTGAAAATTTTGCAAATTTGTAATTGGAAAATTTTATAAAGGTTGTAAAGGGGCCCTGAGCTAATCACGTGGAAACATTAATTCCAAGTTTTCCAGATCTGGGGGAACCCTGCTAAATATCTAGCAGCACTCCACGTGAGTCATCATGGTTAAACAATGTATTCATAAACATACGCTTTCAGCATACTGTAAACAGTTCTCGTTTTTGGGGCACAATGAACATCTGACAGGTTTTCAAGTGATGACCTCATTGACCTGTCACATGAAACTGACCAACACATCCCCATGATCATCACTGCCATGCATGCACCCGCAACCGACAAATTTAGAAACCGTTTTAGCATTAAAATGACAAAATTCGGAGGACTATGAGAATCATATCTCAGAGAAATGGTCTAAAACCATAAAAGGCGAGGCGTGGGAAAAAAAGCAGGGAGGGGGAGAAAAAGGGGCCAATTGAGCAAAACAACAGTGTTAAGTGCTTTATACCAAAAAAGCCATGTCGTTTCTGTCATTAAAACACTCGCAGTTTAAAAGCCCACACGCTTACGACAAAACAACGTTGATTGATCTGAACATTAAAAAACAGACAACGAATGCCACTTCTCATAATGATAATGGCGGATGATTTTTGAACGCTTCAACGCTGCGCATTCATTGAGGATTAAGACTGAATTGAGATATTAAAATCAACCCTGGTCCAAAACGGCTAGGCGTTTTGGAAACGCAAAGAAGCTCGTAAAAGGCAATTAACAAAACGTAGAACAGGAAGCTATATTTTCTCCAGCACTAGGATTAGTGAGCCATTTGCAAAAAATAATAAACTCCATAAACATCTTCAACGCCAAGCGTTTCAAGGAAGTGATATTTTTAAAACTTTCCTGGTAACGAGATGTGAAGGGAACAGTTATTCAGACTGGATTCTGAGAGATATCGTGGATGGAAGATTAACAGCAAGATAATCCACGAACTGGTACATTATATTTAAAAAAACACTTATGAAACATGCATGGCATCTTTCCCTCACGCAGCACATTTAGATGTGCATATTTGCACCAAGATAAAATATATACAGAAATTCTAGATGATTTTGAGTAATCTGTCATACTTCCTTTTTTACTGACTAAAGTAGTCACGAACTCGAAATTGTATAAAAATAAAATTAAACAAGATAAACTAAAAATTCGGATAACATATGACAGTACATCTCACCCATAGATGGCGCTGTAAAGTGATGGAATGGCTTTCTTTCTACATGTATGATCATGTACGTATACGAAAGCAATGCCATCTATGAGTTGGAAATAAGCGTATATACAAATATATTTCAATAATACTATCTTTAAATATTTCCGATATATGGAAACTTATTTCTATATTTCTTATACAGTAGATGCACAAACAACGATCTATTGACTGGATTGATCAGGCACCACCTTCTATAAACGCAGCTTCACACTTAACATGGATGAGCAATTCACGTGAATGTGATATTAAAGCAACCAGTGAAGCCGTTCATTGTGCTTCATTTCTTATCGATGCACAAGCAGCCATCTACGACTGGATTGATCAGACACCACGTACGTTCTACAAACTCAGCTTCACACTTTTAGCATGGATGAGCAATTTGCTTGAATGTGATTGTAAAGCGACCAGTGAAGCCATTGAGCTACATGTATATTTCTTATCAATGCACACGCAACCATGGGTTCTCTCAGAAATTTCATTTTCAACTTCCCTGACTTTTCCAGGTTTCAAAAAAAATTTCCCTGACCAATGATGATGTCAAAATTGACATACTTTCCAATATTAAAATAGAAAAATTAAAACAATTATAAAAAACCAATTGGCATGAATAAATTTTGCAAATTTGACAATTATGTACTCGGAAAACGTGAAGAAATTTGTAAATTTTGTCCTCGGAAAACGTGGACAATGTTGCAAATGTGTACTGGGAAAATGTAAAAATGTTTCCAAATGGGTCCAGACAACGTTAAATTTCCCTGCCTTTTTCAAAAAAAAAAAAGTCATTCTTTCCTGACTTTTCCAGGCCTGGGGGAACCCTGATTTATGACGAAATTGATAGGACACCACGTTCTATAAATGCATCTTCACATTTTTTGTATGGATGAGCAATTCGGGTGAATGTGACTTTTAAAACGACACGTGAAGCCGTTGTGTTCCCCGACTAAATGTATTATTTAAGTATATTTCGGATCGCAAATGATCTAAATAAGTGCCACGTTAGTTAACTGCTCAACTGCCAAACTCGTTCGCCTACCCCTGCTGTTAAAGAACGGGGTTTTCTAGCACCGAGTTACGCGCTGCCAAACATGAAATCAAAAAGATCAAAGGCGCTAACGCCATTTTCGAATAATTACAAAAGTAGTTAATCGATCGAGCGCGGATCAATTAACGCGTTACTAACGTCAGCGATTTCTAGGAAGTTTCAAAGAGTTCCTCATTTGCCCAATTATGAACTCGACCCGTAATAAACAACAATTAAATAATTGGCATCGCTCTACTAATAGACTCAAAAAGATTTAACCGAGCAGGTAGATAGATAGCTTCAGTCGAGAGTTAAAGGGTTGAAATCACGTGAAATTAAAAATTTAAAAAAAAACCTGTTTATTATTCAGGTGCTCGGGTGTGATTTACAATCTCATCTTATCAAGGAAGTAAACCTTCGCAATCATAAATATATGGCCACTGGGGATTCTATTAAATTGCGATGTAATCACAAAGCCGTAGCATCGGCGCACGAAACGAGTGGTTTACGAAACTCTTGGCCTTGCTGACCAATGAATGGCCCAGAGTCCAGCGAGAGAAAGAGACTTCCGAGCCGTTCGGTTCTAAAATCTAGGAGAAAGCTCCTAAGGGGGTCTACGGTTATCCTGTCCTGGCAAGTTAGGATGATGTATTAAGAAAACCGCAAATTACATATTGGCCGGCTAATGTGAGCGTCATGCATGCGAGGAAAAAAGTTAAAAATGCGTACAGAAAATTGAAAATTCATCTCACTATGTCGCATGCTTCATTGGTCAAAGAGCGCCACCAACAATGCAGTTTTGACCACTTCTGTCAAAAGCCAGAAAAGTAGGATGAAGAAGAGAAGAGCAGAAAAAAAAACTTAGTTTGCCATGGCGGCTAAGTCAAGAAGGATAATTTTGTAAAGGAGAATTGTCAAATTCAGTGCACTTGTACCCATCAAATTTACATAAAATATTTTGCACATCGTCCCCCGCTTCAGAAGTGACGTACATGTAACTCCAAAATCTTCAAATTGTGGTTTAAGACAGCATTAAGTCAAGCAAAATAAGTTTTATATTCCGTAAAAATCAATTCAATTCAACTCAATACCCTACAGTCAGTAAACAAATGCCATATGGTAGGGGGCGGGGAGTCGAGCTAATTTTCAGCAGACTACTTCTGAATCATAACCAACCATAGTTTCCGCTAAATAACAGTAATTTTACTTCATTTATCTTGCAATACAATTTTCTAAATGAAAAATGTAATGACTTCCAAAGGCGGTGGTGCAATATGTGGAATAATACTGAATTCAAGTTTTAACAATTGAAAAATAAAAATACATCTGTGAAAAATCATCAACCTTGGGTGCAGTGCCCGACTGCCCGTTGGTGTCACAAACCAGAACCAACAAGACTCCGGCAGCAAATATCAACCGTTTTATCGGTTTTGTAACAGGCAACGCATCAACACTAATCTGCCCAACCCAGACTTGGAACCGGCATCAACGGTGGAATATTTCTCTGTACGTGGCCAGGGAAGAATCTAAACTAAACAAGGATGAGAAAGGAAGACTATCATAGTCGATTTAGTATGTGAACTTTCCCAGCATTCGCTTGATGAGGAACCACAATGAGGATGGCAGACTCAGGAATCAAACCTGGGTCTACCAAATGCTACCACTCGGCCACCTTGCTCGGTCAAATTAAGTTACAGGAAGTAATTAATGATTTTAAATGAAAACTACATTTTTAATTATTTCAATATTTACCTTGTATTATAATCTATGGAAATTTTAAATTTGCAGAAAATGCTACCTGTAGAATAAATTCTAAATGGAGAGAAGAAATTTGGAAATTTTTTGAAAGTATCTTTTACATGTATTTGCCTAATTGTAACCTTTATTATAGCATATTATCATCATACATTATTTTCTATGAAAATTGGAGTTTTAAACATTACTTATTTTGTATGGCTTCTCCTTCAGACTTGTGCCTGCCGCCGAATTTGCAATTTTTTCAATGCTTTTCAGTGAGTGAACTTTGGTGATATCAGCTAGGTTCTTAAATAACATCAACTTACAGCAATGTTAAAAATTCTTGAACATAATTACGCTGGATACAATGCCTCATACTGTATCCCAAATCCAACAGTGGTAACGTTTTTCAGAAAGAGCATGCAAAACCCCAGACTCTTGTGATTGGTATCAATGCAAGGTTTCAAGGGAGAAAGATGTAAGCAAGATTTCCAGAATCCTTGTGACAATCAATTAATATGCTTTATTTTATTATGGTCAAATTTCTATACAATTTTTAGACTAATTTTGCTTAAGCACACTAATTCTTTGGTGCTATCCTTTTATTCTCTTCTAAGATGGACCAATTGGGAGACGGGGTGTCGAGAGCGAGCCAATTGAAGTCATCTATCGCCTTCCAGTTGTTCACATTAGGGTCCATGGAGGCAAGTTCAAAATGTGAAGTCAATTTTTCGTATTTCCAATTGTAGGGGGCGAAGCGGAGCTCTTTGCTATCCTCTATAATCGCCCGGCTCGTGACATAGGTGTAGAAAATGCTATCAGTAGTAGAGTGGATTCGAAGCTGCTGGCAAGCTAATGCAAATGTTACCCTAACGCAATTATCCACGAAAACTGAGGTCAAAACTGGACCTAACATTACAGTACAATCACTCAGACCTCTTATGTGCACTGTACTCGGATTGCCGTATATTCTCACAGTGCAGCCTTTCAAATGATCCAACTCCACATCTTTTGAATGAACATCCTCAGAGGATAATGATAATTCTTCGTCCGTTCTGTTAGCAAAACCGCAGTTATTCGTGATCGGAAGCAACATAAAAGCTCTATCAGGTTCGTCTTTTCCTTCGTTTTGATCAACAGTTTCTTTTTTCTCAGTTTCCCTTTTGCGTGTCCTGAAAGCGAACTTCTTTTTGGGTAGATACTTGTTTTGAGCTTCGTTCAGCAAGTCCTGCAGGCTACTCAAGGTTGCGTTGGTCGTGCGCTTATCGTAGGTGCTCAAAAAAATCTGCGAATCTGCCACCAATTTATGAAGGGATTGCAGAGCTTGCGTGATCATATCCAAATGCTTGACTATTGCAGTTTTCTCCAACGATAGCTCTGTACACATTTGCAGCTGAGAAGTTATGTCCAGTTTCATGCGCTGAAATTGGACTTCAAAATCACTGGCCTCCTCTCGATCTGCAGCTTTGATTTCCTTCTCCGCCCGTACTTTCTCATTCTTGGCAAGCCTGTCTTCCTCCCGTTTTCTTAGCCGTTCTGACAGTACATCCAGTTTCTCTTCTCTGCCCACAATCCCATCAAGACTGCACTCCATTATTTCCGGATTACCTTAATCTTCAATGAACAGGACACATTGTAGAACATAATTTAAGTAAAAAAAACTACCGTAAAGAAGCAGTAGCAGTCATGCACTACTAAAGCAACTACACCGCAAGCAAGCCCAACAACAAGCACAACTCCAAATTAATTGGTTCAGGAACAACCATTCTAATGCAACTGCAATTAGTTAGGAAATAACAAAGAGCTGAGATTTCTATAGTGAAAGGCGATCTACTGTAATAATACAAACTCAAATTTCCTAGAAAATGAAAATACAGATTTTTCGAATGCAGATCTGCCATGCTATCTACAAAAGCATCTTATCATAAACCATTTTAGAGTTCTAAGACTAAGCTTATGAAAAAAAACTTTTCAAGACCAGCTTTACAAGGGAAAAGGTAATGCAGTCTTATTTCAACGTGGACAAGCCTAATAAAGCATTAAGCGCTCTAAGTAAACGTGCGTGCAAGCAAAGCAAACTACTGTACACCGATGCTAGCAGCATAAACAACAATAATAGTTAAAAGCAAGTCAGCCGTCCTACCTTTCCTTCCTATGGTAATGCAACATGCTGAGCATAGCGACTAAGATGAAGCTGGCTTATCAACTCCCCACTTCTTGTAATCATGCCTTCGGATGTTACTATCTCCAATAAGTTCTCCCGATCGATAATACACTACAAATGATAACAGGAAATGTAAGATAACAAAACGGAACTCACACAAGAATATAAATATGTAAATTTATTGTTAAAATTGGTGATGCTTACTTTCAAGCATCCATGGACGATTCAAATACAGCTCGTGTCTATAATCTATAAGAATGATTAAACATTTGGTTAGCGAATGATTAAATTTCACTGCCCCTACTGTTTAATCCTGGCTACACAATAAGCATGCCAAATTCACCCCAAAGATCAATATGCATCTGTACATTGAGGAAGAAAAGAATTGAAACATACATAGAGTTATGTATGTATTAAAGGTTCGGTGGTTCATTTCATTAATTATCAATCCAACTTCTATTTATTTTTGAGTTTATCACTGGTTCTGCAGTTAATACAAATTTAATGAGAATTAAGGATATGGATGCCATATTAAATTTATTACTGAAACGTTTATTAGCTTGTCACCCAATTCAAGCACTTTTGCGAGCTTGAGATCAATCTATTCTCTGACATCTTAAAGGAGGTGCAAACCAACAACATTACAAGCAAAGAGTTTTGCTGGCCTCGAGACCAACACATTGTCATAAAACTCCTGTTGTTGTACATTTTGATCTGCAACAGTATACAATTGGTCAAAGGCAAATAGTTGATTAGCAAGACATTCATACAAATCAGAAGTGGGTGAGAACAGGTGACGGGCTGTCTTAAAGTACTAACTTTGAGCGTTGCTTCACTTTTAATCAATTTGAACCTGACTTACAGATCTATAAAAGCAGCGCTGTAGTATGACGAGGGGACTTGTGACCTCAGGCTCAAGCTCACACAAATTGGGCACATGTGGTACAGGAATTAGAGAACTGTCCCAAGCTCGGTATCCACTGCCCCTCAACTTCAACTTTCAACTTTCAACTTTTCTGTGATGACGTATGCATGACGATTTA
>JAQGAO010008324.1:0-10458 GCA_034697705.1 Ommatoiulus sabulosus | reverse complement strand
TCTAACCCATAACTTTGGTTTACGTGATCTTAGGTTATGGGCTGGGTTGAACCTCTCTGGTTACTGCTACCGTTAGAAAATTAAATATCAGACATTGCCGCAAGCAGGCAACATCGAACGCCACTAACAACTTTTTTTTCTAAATATTATTTTGAAAATATGTAAATATAGCCTACATACAGTACGTACAATAAATGTTTGTATTTTTAAAACATAGAACAAATTATTTTGGTTAGGGTCAATCTTTAACGTGTTTTTGACGTTCATCGTCTATTTCGTTCAGCCGCTTATTTCGGTCAAAATCGCAGCATTAACCAACGCGATCGAATTAAGCGGTTTTTGTTTTTCTTTAAACATACATGTTGTACATTAAATCTATAGTTAGCCAGTAATGTTTCCATATGTTAATTTCCCAAAATTAAGACAGCAGACAGACAGAAGGCAGGGAGAGAGTTTATTTGGACTGGTTATGGTAATGGGTTTGGAAACTGTCGTCAATAAAGTTTTTGCATTTGCATTTTAACACAGTCGTGAATTAAGCGCAGGTTGTCGTCGTGTATACATTTTCAAGTTTTCGACACAGTTCGCACCGTCTTCGTGAAATACTCCGGAATAATATTGACTGTAAAACTTCACACTCGAGAGTCACGTGTTTGGAAATGCTGTGAAAAAAGTTGTCAAGGTTAAGTTTATAACCTCGGTGAAATTACACGTACAGTAGGTAATGTATGTACAGTGGAAGCTTATTAAGAAGAACTCGCTTTATTCGAATATTTGACTATTTAGTACGAACTCATTTGGACGAATAATGTTCATTTCTTCGTTTAAGACGACTTCCGAATTCGGGTATTACGAATATTGGGCTAAAACGAAGGACTATTCGAGTTTCCAAACATTCGCGCCATGCTACGTTAAAACGAGCTTTTAGGCAATATGAAAAAAACAGGTACGGGGAATTCCCCGATAAAGCAGCACCGTATTAATATTTGTGGGGACAGGAGATTTCATCCTAACTTCGATGAAACTTTTGTTCTCACTGTTGAAATCACGTTTTGTCCGGCTCCCGATAATACAAACTCCGGTTTATGCGGCCAGTGGTCAGCGCGCGTTGTCTTCGAGTAACTGCTCCGAAAATGAAGACAGTGAGACTATTTCATTCCCAGTTTGCGTGGAAATGCGCTGGAAAACTAGAAATTAGCTCGCCTGTAACTGGTGTGTTTAAAGACAGTATACGTTGAAAGTGCGTTTAAATGTCCGAGACAGCACACGTAGGTTACAGTGACAGTCTTCGTGTAAATGCTCCCAAAATGAAGACAGTGAGACTATTTTATTGACAGTTTGCCCGTGAATGTGCCGGGAGACTGGAAATTATCACGCCTATAACTCGCGTATTTGAAGACAGTACACGTTGAAATGTCCGAGCCAGTCGGTGTGATCCTCGTGGAGTGCAAACAGTCGGTCGAGATAAGTGTTTCGCGCCCTCTATTTTGCTCCGTGCGCGGTACTCTCGGAGGGATGAAAGGGTGCTCGTTTTGGTAAAGAAATTTCCACCCTGATATAAAAAATAACAAAAATAAAAAAAAATGTTTGTGTACGATGAGGAACTAATCGAAGCGCCCTCGGAGCGAAATATTCTTCCTGTTATGCGCATTGTGATGAGATGAAAACTAGCATTATTACTAAGTACCCTGCTGGGACGCAAAAAGCCAAAAAGTGAATCTTGTTTAAGGTTTCATTGGCCTCAAAAATTTCGCCTTTTTTATTTTATTTAACCTCTTCTTCTTCTGGGTATCCTCCTCGGACGCTTTTTTCAAGCTTGATTACAAGAGGAAGACGATGAGGGGGTGGAAGAGGGCGCCACTTTAATGTCATTGACCCACTGATGAACACGGGCACACACCTGCACCCATGGCCAAAAAGCTAGCCGACCAACAGCCCCCTTTGTGTGGGCACAGCGCTGAGGAAAACAGCCGACGAGACAGTACTGGCTCTCTCTTTCGCTCGCCAGATGCCGGCCAAGACAGTAATCTCGGAGTAAGTAGTAGGAAGACAGACGAAGACTCGTACACTGTAGTTACTGCAGCCAGAGTTTAAGAATTAATCTATTGAAACGGTTGGCGAGACAGTGCTGTCTCTGGTGGGGAAATAAGGCGAGGACAGTAACCTCGTAGTAAGTAGTAGGAAAATACATGTAGTCCATGAAACATTAGAAATTCAGCAAAAATCTGCTGAAACGGCCTGCGATACAGTACTGTCTCTTGTGCGAAAATACGGCGAGGACAGTAACCTTGTAGTAAGTAGTAGGAAACTAGTGGAAGAAACTGTAGGAATTCAGAAAGAATCTATTGAAACGGCTAGCGATCGAGACAGTACATCGTTCGATGAAAGTGGTCGTGGAGATAGTTCCGTGGACAGAGAAGGCATTAAAGGTAATGTTCTGAAAATAGTTTGAGGGATAGTAAGCTGACTAAGCAGTAATTCGTGAAAGCAAACATTTCGTGGCATAGTAAATTCCTCGGACAGTAAATGGTTCTTTTATAAAAATGTTCTGAACATAGTGTGTGCATGGCATAAAAGAAAACATTTCAATCATCGATGACACAAATCTGCGAAACATTTGCACGATACGCGTTATTAACATCGTAAAAACGCTCGATCAGCGGACATTACGTTTTTCGATTTAAGGCTCGCAAACCATAAACACGCTAATTAATGCTTAAGTTTGGAAAATTACTCCCATCGTAAATTGGACAAAATAATAATATACGTGAGCCAGTTTGACCCTCGATATAAATTTAATTGTCCTTATTTCTTGATAGGAATAATAATAAAAAAAATGTCTAACTATTTATTATTTATCATTTTTTCACTTATAAAAATAAGACAATTTTACTGCGAAGACTTAATTCGAAAGAAATGTTTCGCCAGCATTCTAATTTGCTTCGAATATCTTCCTATAAAATGTCCATATTTTTAACTTGGAGAAAATTTATTAATAATAATAATAATAATATTAATAATAATTTTTCCAAGAGTGGTAATTTGGTTCTCCTGGAATGCATAAATACGTTAGAATTGTTTTCGAAATGTCGACAGTTGCGGTTTATCACACTGGAGGAAACATAGAGGAACATTCTGTTTCTGTTGCTCGTTACTACGAGCTCGTTTGTATACTATATTTGTCCCTGAATGTTACTGAAAGTTTCTTATTGTTTATGGCAACAGAGACAAAAAGTTCCCCCAAGTTTCCTGTTCCCACGAACATCGGTAATTTTAAGATCAACGGTAGTTTAGTAACATGAGTAAACATTTCTGTTTCCTGGAATGTTTCTGGATTCAGCGTCGACAGCTCCTCGCATTGCTCGTTTAGTCTCTACAGGGTTCCCCCACACCTGGAAAACCTGGAAAAGTCGGGGAATTTCAACGTATTCATGTTGTCGAAATCCAGAATAAATGTTTCATGCACGGGGTTAACTCGAGGCCCTTTTGCAAATTGTTTAAAATTTTCCCAGTACAAATTTTCAAAACTTTACTAATATAAATTTGCAAAAATTTCAACAGTTTTCGAGGATAAATTTGCGATATTTTTCAAACTTTTCCTTATATAAATTTGCGAAATTTACCTTTTCCAGCACAAATTTTCAACATTTTCATCCGTATTCGGGGACGGATTTGTACAATTTTCAACAGTTTCCGAGGAGAAATTTGCAAAATTGTCAACAGAAAACGTCAAAACGGATTGGCAATTTTACAAAATACTGAATATTATCCCGTGTCGATTTTGCGAAATTTCGGGTAACATTGGCATATGTCAATTTTGACATTGTCATTGGTCAGGAAAATAAAAACCTGAAAAGTCCGGGAAGTTGAAAATGCAATTTCTGGGGGAACTCTGATCCATAGAAATGAACAAACTGGAGTACGCTGTTCCTCTAAGTTGCTTTTTCTTAGTAGAATGTACCACTTAGAATGTACCACTGTTTTCAGATTTTATGGGAAAATATAGCTGACCAATGCCCATCCTAATGAAGGTGCCCAAGAACGGAGGATGGTCTAAAAAGCGAGGTCCCCCCCGCTGACCCTTGACCCCCACCCGACCCGCGCGTGCAATCGAGCGCTCGTTAAAATAGCGGCGTAATTAATGGGGGGGATGATTGAACGAGATGCGATTGAAACCGAATCTACGGAGTCCTCGGGCCATATTTTTGGTAAATAGTAACCCCGAACGATTCATTTTGAAAAGGAGCTTTTCCCTAATGATATAGGCACGCGGCTAGATTTTGGGCGCACCCCACCCACACGCGCCTCGCGCCCCCTGGCGACCGTCTCGGACCGCGGCCACTGCTCTCTCACTCGGACCCACCCTCGCTTATTTTTAGTAGGAAACTTATTAGATCATCGATGAGGAATGGGGAAGAGATAAAAACGGGTTCGGGCCCCCCAACCACGGGGGGCGCTGCATGCATGGCATACCGAAGGGCCCCTTGATCGTTCCTCGGCTATTCCAGCTATTCGTGGAATGGAAGATTCATCGGGTGTGGTTAGACTAGACTGATTTCATCGTGTATTAATAGGCATCCGGAGTTTTTTGCAGTCGAACCTCGTTAAGACGAATCTCCAGGGACGTTAACGTTTCTGCAGTTCGTATTATCGGAAGCCGAGCTTCAACGATGAGAACTAAAGTTTCATCTAAGTTGGGATGAAATCCTATACCCCGCGTCTATGAATGGGAAGGTGCTGCGGTTTTTATCGAGGAATTCCCCCAGTTATATATTTTGATAGTTACATTTTCGAAATATTCTTTTTCTAAATATTTCTTAGGTGTCAACATTACTCTTCGTTTTGTCTAAATGCCTCAAAATTTCTAATTTGATGAATTGTTCAAATTTCTCAAATCAATTTCTCAAATATATATTTTGATAATTACCATTTTTTCGAAATATTCTTTGTCTAGATATTTATTATTATTCAAAATATGTTTGGGAAATTAGCATTTTAAAAATATTACCATCTAAAATCACCACTATACGTAAAGTGTTTCCCACCTTAAAATTCAAATATTTGAACGTCCCCCGTTTGGAGCGACATAATCATCTTCATGATCTTCTCATCACTTTTGATGATGTTGACGCTTATGGCCACAGATGGCGCAACCGAGCGTTTATAACCCCCTATTTTTTTTAAATATTTGTTCTCTCGTTTCGATCAACTTGTTCACTCTCGAAGCTTAGCGTGTTTGTTTCTCGCATTTTCGACGGAGGTGAATATCGTCGCCCTCATCTTTTAATTAGTGCATTTAAATTGCTAATTTGTCAGAGTCAATATCTTTGACAACGTAATCTGCATGCAACATCAAAGATGGCGCCCACTCACGCGCTTTTTTTTCATTTCATTCCTTTTTCACTATTTTCAATTTTTTTTTACCTTGAAAATTGACTTTCGTGCCAGGCGCTGAGTGATGACGTCATTCAGGTGAAAGCCCTTTATTTTAAAAAGCGGATAGCTTTTTTTCTTTCTTTCTCGGCGAATTTCGTGAAATTGTAGGCGCTGACAGCGCCCCCTGTCGATGCCAACTGGAAAGACATTTAGCTAGAAGCTCCAAGCTAGTGCACGCCAGATTATTTTGAAATATATTTCATTTTGAGACACGCCTGCTCTCAATATCTTAATCTACATACAGTATACTACAATACACGACTATATTATGAAATATATTTTAAGCGATATATGTTAACTTACTGGTCTCGCGAATGGAAATAAATATATATTTTATTCGATGATCGACTATACAAATGTAACAGTTTACATGGTAAAATGAAATGTTTTCCAAACAATATATACAAAACGTTCGATTTTAACGCTTAATTGAACATTTCCAAATTTAAAATAAATAGTAATGGAATGATAGTCGAACCTCGTTAAAATGAATCTCAACGGACGTCAAAATGTGTTAGTTTAAACCTTAGTTCGTGTTATCGTAAGTCGGACAAAAGCGTTATTTTGCGTATTTTTTTTTTATAAATTTGTAACCCAAATTTGTTTTTCTCCCAAATGTTATAATTTATTTTAGATATTTTCTGCTAAAACTTATAAAAAAGTAAAAAGTTTCTATAAAACTGTACAACTTTTATTATCGTATTTTGACAAATTGTACTCATTTACAGTATAACCTCGTTAAGACGAATCTGAAGCGCTGTCAAAATTTGTTCGCTTAAACCTTATAATAGTTCGTGTTATCGGAAGTCGGGAAAAACCAACGATAAGAACTAAAGTTTCATCGAAGTTTGGATGAAATCCTTCTCCACGTACATGAAGGTGCTGCAACTGTTATCGAGGAATTCCCCGTTATAACGTATCTTTTTTCATGTTATCTAAAATTCGTTTTAACGTATAACGTACGCGCGAATGTTCGGAAACTTGAAAATTCATTCGTTTTAGGAGAAAATTTGCTATATCCGAATTTGGTATTCGTCTTAAATGAAGAATTTAACATTATTCGTTAAGTGGTACTGGAAATGAATTCGTAATATCAGAAATTCGTACAAAGGGAGTTATTCTTAATGTTCCTCTACCGTATTGAATTAAAATACAGGTTTGTTCTCAAGTATACAGTAATACCTGGAAAAGTGACCACCTTTGAATGGTGACCACGTTTTAGTGTGTTGTTTTTTCTAGTATACATTTCCTTTATAAAAATTCTCTGTGTTGTTTTTTTTTGCAATTTTTACATTGCCAATGTACAGGTACCTTATAAAGTGACCAGATAACGGATGAGTCCCCTTACATCCTGCTTTAACCCTATTGTGGTTCTCAAATAATTCAGCCAATCGTGTTATTCAAATCGAAAAATCACTGGAAACATGATCATATGAAGCAAAAAGCATTTTTGCATGTAATGCACATGGACATGATGATTCTGTACTTTTTTGGTTTTGTGTTTTTTCACTACATGTATTACAGTCTACAATTAGTTACAAATTACAAGTCTAGGTTTTACTGTAAATGAATTAACATTTATGGGGAAAAGTAAAAAACATTCATGTATACAGTAGCTCGTGGCTGTCGGATTGGGCTGATTGTCGATTTATAAACTGAAGTTTGGCGCAACCTGTACTGTGAAAATTTCGTCTTTGAAGGAAAATTCCGCCCAAATTGCGTTTGATTTTTTTTAAAAGTGCGTTTACCTTCGGCTCAACTCGATCAATAGGAACGTTGAATGAAAAAAAAAAATCAAATGAAAATAAAAAGGCTATAAAATAAAAAGCGATTCAAATTCCGAATTAAATTACTACATCGAGTCGCCTGGATAATATGAAATCAGATGACCTTCGGGGTCAACTCCTCGCTTTACTCTTCCGCTGAGAGGGAATTTTTGAAAAACTACTATGATTAAGATTTAAGATGGGAGGGTGCACCGATCAGGTCCTTGCCTTTTGATTGAAATCCAAAAATAGGAATGCTATAAAAATAGGAATGAGGGTTAATCGTGCTAATTTCAACGGAAAAAAATGCTCCCACAAATCATATTTTTGTAGAGACGGGCTGGATGACCTGTGCTCAAATCCCCATTTTTTTTTTAGTAAAAATTCGTATTTAGCGTTTTATTACTATTATCTATTTATTTAGGCTTTGTACGTTTATTATTATTTTCAATGAAAAAAGTCATGTTTTCACTATGCAATTTTTTTAACTTCGTTTAAGCAACATTTGAAATCTAATAAAATCCCAAAAAAAAATTCTCGCAGTTTTCTCGCAAAGTTAAACTTTGCTAGTTAACTCAAGTAGTTTTCGATTCCAGTTGAACCTCATTAAGAAGAACTCGCTTTATACGTGTATCTGATAGTCCGATTAACTCATTTCCATGCAGTCTCCATCCTTGGGTATGGGTGAAGAATGTTAATTACTTCATATTCGGATATTACACATTTTGGGTTACAGCGAATGAGTTTTTAAGTTCTCGAGCACTCGCGCTACAACGAACTTTAGACAATTATGAAAAAACTGGCTGGAAGGCCCGGCATTGCCCGGACTGTATTTACCGATAGCGGCGAAGTAGGCCTAATGAAAAATGAGTTACGAATCATGACCGCAACGCCCCCATACCATTTCAGCAAAGGCACTTCATGGTAAAACTTTTCGCCGTTACTAAGGGGCCATTCAAAAAGGACGTCCTCACCATTTTCCCAAAATTGGACTCCCCCTGTCCGCATTGTGTCCGGTCAATCAGGACGTCCTTTTTGAATGACCCTTATTAAAGTTAATGCAGCACCTTCCCATTCATATTCTTGCGGTAGAATTTCTTCTAAACTTCGACGAAACTTTAGTTCTTATCGTTGAAGTCATGTTTTTGTTTGACGTAGGCTATACGTCTGATAATACGAACTACGAGTTAAACGAACAAATTGTGACGCCTCTTGAGATTCATTTTAATGAGGTTCATCTTTATCACACGCTCTTTATTAGTTTTTTTTTTTTAAAAAAAAGCAAACTTTTGAGACCGTGCTTCTCGCATTTATTGACCACCTTGATTTCACACGATTGGCGAGTGTAACTTTACACCATGGTCGAATGTATACTTTTGGGTATTTGACCATTCGGAGTGACCCGCGTGTCACTTCCTGTATAAACTTTCATCGTTTGTGGGCATTCTAAACGTGACTTAAGATTTGGAATAAATAGTTTTCGGACTGAATTAATCGTCCTTGCTATTTCATTATTTATGATGGCTTAAAAGCGAGGGCGTTTTCAATTTTCCCCTTGAACGAGGCCGTGTCCGGCACGTTCCAATTTTCTCGAGTTGACCGGAAATTGGATGACCGTCGCACGTCGATTGACCGCCACTTTTGAGCAAAACGTACTTCTTCTCAAATTTCCCTTTCAACACAATATAATTGTCAAGGTTTTTTAATAGCAATAAATTTTATTTACTAAAAATTTGAATCGTTAACCCAGTTGAACCTCTGTGCCCATGAATGCTATCAATTTAACCACCTGCATCCGAGTAACTTATAAATTTCATGAAAATTACACTTTTATATGGGGTGTCACTTTGAATTTAAACTACATCTATCTAACTAGTTTTTCCGTTTTTCTTAAATAGTTTGATTTATACTCGTT
The DNA here is from genome assembly GCA_034697705.1 of Ommatoiulus sabulosus. NCBI lineage: Eukaryota > Metazoa > Arthropoda > Diplopoda > Julida > Julidae > Ommatoiulus > Ommatoiulus sabulosus. The sequence continues at coordinate 1,341 of JAQGAO010008324.1, read as the reverse complement.
CGTGTAAATTCTATTCATGCAATGTGATATTTTCAACATAAACACACAAATATATATTTTTTTACGTGCTGTACGGTATAAATTTGGAATAAGAATATCTTAGCGTTCAGAACATAGGGTGCGAGCTCAAAGAATGCTTATTGCAGGCGCTTACTAATTAGATAAGAATGCGGCATTCTTTTTAAATGAGGGCACACACAAAGAAAGCCGCTCGAGCCAGGCTGAGCTTACAAGAAAGGCTGATAAGCTTTTATCTGCTTTCGGAATTCCGAAAGCAGATTTTTAAGACACAGAGTGGTACACAGATCACTATTGGACAAAATTGTAGCCGTGCCGCCTATACCGTAAAAAAAGTGTCTCATCATGAGATGCTAATTCGCATGTGCAAGGTTTTACGCGGAATGATTCACCTAGCACAACGCATGCAGTGGCGCCACCGCGCACACTGACCATCACGCTGATATCAGCGTTCATTGTGCGCCCCAGTGCTGGAAACAAGAAGCTAAAAACAAGCACGAAAGAAGCTAAAAGAAGCACGCCGAAAGTAAGCATTCTTTGTGCTCATACCCATACTCACTCGGTAATGACTCGTAATTTCAATAATGAATAAATAATACAGGAAACATCCACGAGGAAGAATGTAACTTTAAATTTCTTTTCTTGACACTTGCTATTTCGAAATTTTTGCTCATTTACTTCGTTGTTTGGCTCAAGCAGTTTTCGATTGCAGTTGAACCTCAATAATAAGAACCCGCTTTATAAGAATCTCTGCTAGTACGAACTCATTTCCAATCCCTATCCTAGGGTTTGGATGAATAATGTCCATTTATTCGTTTAAGACGAATTTCGAATACGGATATTACATTTCGGTTAAAACGATTGAATTTTTGAGTTCCCTCGCATTCGCGCTAGCTTACATTAAAACTAACTTTCGGAGCATGCGCTCTTGGTAATGATTCGTAATTTCCAGTAAGAATAAATAATATAGGAAACATCCACAACAAATAAAATTTCTTTAAAGTTATATTTTAACACATGTCATTTCAGTGATGGATAAGCATTTTAACAAGTTTATCTGAATTGAATTAATGCATCCATTTTAATGAAGCAGATTGATGAAAATATGCTATACGTGTCAAAGATTAAACGTTGTTTATTTGAAATAGAGTTCTCTTAAAATGAACCTTTCACGCGAAATTGGACACATTTTCTTACTTTTTGTTCTTATATTTTTCAAACAGGTATATTTTAAAATGGCGATAAGAGTACAGTGAAACCTGGAAAAGTGACCACCTTTGGATGGTGACCACCTGTTTATGTTGACCACTTTTTAGTGTTTTG
>JAQGAO010008323.1:0-10459 GCA_034697705.1 Ommatoiulus sabulosus | reverse complement strand
TCAGGTGAAATAACTATCTTGCAATTTCTTTCGATTTGTAGCCGGATATAATTTGCATCGTGTATGACCAGCTTTACGCAACATGATTCTAAAGGTGGTATAAGACCAACCTGGATGTAATCGTAGAATGAAAACAATGCATTCAGACTCAATGACGTGGAAATCAATTTGCTGCAAGATTGCTGTAAAAATAAATTAAAATTATCCACATCAAAATAGAGTATCAATATAGCTGGCAAAACTTTCAAAGACGGCTTCCATTTTCATGTTGGATTTTCTTGATAATTGATATTTCATGTAGCCTATATTCCGTATATGATAATAATAATGTTTATGTATATATTCGTTATGATGGTATATTATATTTCATGTAAAATATACCATTGTATCATCTTTTACCCCCATGCAATGTAGAAAGATGGATGATGATTTTCTTTACGGGTTTAAACTGGGAACATACATTAATTCAACAGAATATCACGTGATATGGAACACTGCTTCTCTGCATTACAACTTGACGTTAGCTATATATTTACACGTAATAGATTGCTTTTTTTAAAACACATAAAAGAAGATAGGTAAGGATTTTATGAGCCTGAGACGAAAAGTGGCACGGGCCTCTCTATTCGAAGTAAAATAACGTCATTCAAGAGTAAGAATAGTTTGTTTTTTATAATAAATTCCTGATTTTCAGCATCATATAGGTATCAGGGTTCAACGCTATCTTACAATCAAGATGACGCTTAAAATAACTGGCAATGAGTTTAGTACCGTCTTAAGTATTTAGCTGTAAGCATATACAGTACTTCTCAAACATAACGTTTTAAAAAAATATAACAATTATCGAAATTAACATGATTTGATGTCGGAAAGGTGATTATTATTAGGAAAACATGAGCAAAACCAAAATATTTTTCCCCCATCTTTTATTGCGAATGTTTAGCATTTTTCTTTCACCGTCCCGGCAAACTGTTACATCACATTTGGACTCTTTGTATAGTTACTAATTTAAGAACTCTGTCAGTTGATAGATGTACTGTATGTATAACTAGACAAACAAAGCCAAAAATCCCATATTGAGAACTTGATTTGCGCATTATGCAGCAAATATCACATAATAAACATTTTATACGGCAAAGTTGAATCAAAATTTTGGGTGTAATGCAGCTCAGCGAATGAACACAACATCGATGTGTAGGACATTGCTTCGGTGTGTAAGTTATAGCACAAGGGAGTTCAAAGTAGGCCGAAAAAGTGTTATAGATGAGTCCATGTCGGACTATTCTTCAAGTGCTGTCATGGAAGTCAAATGTACCCGTGTTGGGTAGTCGATTTAAAACAATCGTGAGATTTCATCTCGTGATATTATCGAGGGCAAATTCAGTACGTCGAGTCGTGAAGTGCTAGCCATGTATCTAATACAAAATTATAATCAAGTTAATTACGGATTTTCTAAGCCCACATTATTTATATGATATAAATAATCCATAATAAAATCGTACACTCTTTCAAGGCCGAATTACTAAGAAGCCTCATGAGCATATTCTATTTTTTTACAATTTTGTTATTGATATTCTAAAATCATAAACTCCTAAAAGGAGTATATAATACATACTGTTACATGCGAATGGCGAACAAACAAAACAAAAGTTATGAATAAAATGACATGCAAGCGAACGAAACACATGCATTGACTTGAAGCATTGCATGCATCCCTATTGATAAAATTCCTGGTGGATTTATCAGTCCATTTAATTTAATAGTTTTAAAAAAATGAGGAATTTTATTCCATTATGATATATGGAAGGATACTAAGTCTTAACTGGAGGCAATTTATCTTTTCCTCCAGTGGAAGCGGAACGACTCAAAAAATGTATACAAAGATGCCAGAAGGAAAACATAAATAAAAAGGACATCAAACCTGGATGTTTGCGAGGTAATGGTCTAACAGTATTTACTTTCATATATATGCTCGAAATGTTAATCATATTTATTTACTAGTAGAACTTCTTTACATTACGTTATGAAATAGAGACGGGAACATAGGGGAGGTAGGGAAGGAGACAGAAGTTCAAAACTAATGGGTGCATGATGTTAGTCATTAGTCACAGATGGAGTTAACAAAGAAATACACCTTTACAAATTTTACATTAAGTTGTAATATAAAAGAATAAATTAGATGTAAACAATATTAATTGTTATTTGTAAGTTATCAAATAAGTAATTTATGGAATAATTGATATTACAGAACATATACTGCATGTATGCAGGTATGGTAGCATCTTTATTCAAATTTATTGCTAATTAAAGTTTTTGTTCTTAAATTAGGAAATCTTGCTTTCAATTAAATCCACATTCGTTTCATGTAGCCTATATTCTAGACACTAACAAATGTGCATGTATTTCGTTGCATCCTCAAGTGCTATACTTAACAGTAAAAAGTAATAAAAGAGGAGGAGAGATTTTAGTTGCGCCCTACCAAATCTGTGTCTGTAATCTGTTATTCTGCTCTACGTTTTAGTAGTTTTTCTTACCCTCATGAGGAGCTAACAGACAAATTTCTACAATTAAAGGGCGAATATGAAGCAATTAAAAGATGAAAGTGTGTGAGACATACTAGTAATTATATAACACAATACCAGTTGTCGATAACTTGGTCATCGACACGTACAAGACACGAGTGTTTTCTGGAATAATTAATTTGGGAAAATCTATTAGGTCAAATTTGACCGAATCAACAAAGCCTCAGAAAATAGAGATTCTATCCCTTCTTAAGGGATAGAAATAAAAAAAAATCGAAAAGATTCTCCGAGTTCGTCCAAGATGGCATGTGTCTAGCTGTGAGCTTCAATGTCTGACACTGCCATTGCGCTCTCGTATTTCGCTCCGTCATTTCTGTAAACAATGACGCCACACTTCTTGACACGGCTTTAGATGGTATGAAATGGAAATGGTGGGAAGAAAAAAAGGGAGAAGCGGAGGTGAGAGTGCAAGCAAGATGGAGAGGGTTTGGGAGTTGACGTGGAAAATGGCGCCTAAAATTGCACATGGGGAAACTTCTGCATTAAGGCGACGTTGATTATGGAGTGATAATCGAAATCATAGGAGATTATACGGTACATGTACGTAGAGCTGCTGCGATGCTTCACAAACAATAATTCAGAACTATATCACGAAACATGTACTGCAAAACAATATATCCGTTCATTTTACAAGTGAGTTGATGTGACATTCTTAACAGTGTTCATCATGCCTCGATGTTTCTAAACAAAAATTGTTCGCTCGATTGTTGTATCACTTATACAAACTACTGCATCAACTCATTATCATTAATGTTTTGCTTTCCTGAAATCAAGATCGATTATATTCAAATCGATACCATATAAATTATGCTGAATGTTACATAAGGATTACACTTCATTCCTATGAATTTTTGTATACCAAAAACTTTTTAAAATTTTATGTATTTTCACGAAAATTAAGACCATCTGATTAGGATTCTGCTAACGTCGAGACTTAGCATGGAACTTTGGAGTAAGAAGATGCATCGAGTGCAATATCCGACATAACAAAAAGTGGATGACCGAGATAATTCGGTAGATGACCGAAATTTTGGCTCGTACAAAGATAACACACATCGATGCAAGAAACTAGATATGGGATTCCACAATCGGCAGATCGGACCAAAAGCGCTTTTGGTCCACAAAAATAAACTGGCTTATCCAGTAATCCTCTCATGGAATCTAAACTGTCTAACCATCATTGGTCCGACGATTTTCTTCTCCTCGGGAAAAATTATGACCACAGTGAAATCCGAGGACAAGAGGGGGCGTGTGCAGTACCGGAGAAAAGTGATTTCCAAAAAGAAAAGCTGCAACGGAATAAAGGTAACGATTCACTGTGAAGTCCACTCGGTGCGATCCTGTGACCACACAACCTAGATAGATTATCTGTGCGGGTGGGCCACCACGAGTTACATCAGCCGGTACGTGTACACCGTGCACTAAGCCCAGGGTGAGGTTACTACTTGTGTTCTTTCCATCCCACCCATAATGTGCTACGGGGGTCTCTGAACTTGATTTAAAAAAGGAGTCGAGCCAACACAAAGATGTTAATTTTGACGAATGCAGAAGATCCCATTGTTACCAGCCTTCCATGGCGAGATTTCAAAGTTGCACGAAATGAGTTGAAAGCTGGGGCGATTGCGTCGGTTCTTTTAATCGCTAATAACATTTCTCCTAATTTCCCTCGTATTGTTGATTTCGCTTTGAAATTACAAAACGTGAAATTAAATGGGTGCGCTTTAAAAGGAACCAACAAATACGCATTTAAACAAAATAAGCCGGATTCGTGTCACGATATTGTCTATTTGAGCTGGGGAACATTTGTTTGTGAAACGTGGGGCATCTAAAACGGGGCATCATTCTTCTAGAGCAACATTCCAGTTTAAAACTTTAGTGAATGCTCACTGAGAAAACGTAAAATATAAGGTTATACCACTACAAAGATAACATGATTTCCACAATTTAAGACATGGGGTATACTCAGGCAGAAACTTTACGAATTTGACTTTCGGCAGTCATGAAATCACATTTGCAAAATCGACACGGTCATTGATTTCAAACTTTGTCCACCTTATTTTTGTTGAAATATCGACTTGGAATAAGGCTGCAACCATGGCCATCCAAAACATATGTGATAACCACGGCTGCAGGACGACACAGTTATAGACAAGGAAGGGGAAATCTGGAACAGCTGATATTACTTAACTGATTTTCACCTTTTTTGTTCATGAAAATGACAGGGGTCAGTTTTGTGCCACGACTGACGCGATTTAGGGGATATGAAATTCTAGGGCAAATAGTGACGAGGGAGGTGCGTGGGAGAGGGAAGCGCAATTTCGTGACATCATTTGTGGTATACCAGTAGCACCTCACGCCACCGGTGGAAACGTCCAGGACTTTGAAACGCGGGGGGAGCATCTCACGATTATTTCAACTTTGGGCACCCCATTATGGCTCACCTGCAGTCAGCACCACGCATGATCCAACCACAAAGATGATGCTGCAGTTCAATTGCATTAGGCTGCGAGGAATTCCTAGGCCATTGTGCTAGGTCAAGGAGTTAGGTAAATGTAGGTAATGGTGGATTTGGCATTCATGGCCTTAATGGATGCTGCAGGACCAGTGCGTTGAAGGCAGGGGGAGACAATGGACGAAAGTGTCGAGAAAAACTCTCGCCCGATTCAAATATCAAACATCCTGTGGCCACGTCTGAGTGGACGTGAGAAGAGAAATGGAAACAGTTCTTCGCCCAAAGGTGTGAAAATAAAATTACACATAATAACCCTGGCGAAGGCAAATATCCACCCAAACCACTTCAATGGCTGGGCAGACGTCCTCCTCCGGAGGTCCATTTGACAGTCAGGACAGTTGAAAGACACTCGCCTGTTCAAATATATGCATAGGCCTCGGTTTTCACCTCCAGGTGCGTTGGGTCAACGGGGCCTTTTCGAAGGTACATTAGCATTTTAGGACATACGAGCCGCTTCCTGTGGGGTGCTACGAAACATAATTTGATGGTAATGGCATTGTTTGCAGATGGTGATGCAGGCGTCCAACGAAACGCATTTACTCCCCGGGCCTAAAAGAGTTTATGGTAAAAGGAAGCGGATATCCAACAATTTCATTTCATTTCACCATATATCATTTCTTGCACAACATGTCGATCCTATATATACCTGTCGGAGAGGACCTTTCAAATATGCTGTCTCGCATTTAGGGGCGCGCATTTAATTTAGCTATTTTGCATTCCTTTACATTTCTTTCTGCAATAATTGTTTTTTTTTTAAAAAAGGGGTTTACAAAAACTACTTGTTGTAGGAATGGATGTTACTTTTAAGACATTTCGTAACTTAAACCCGAAGAAGAGGTTTCTGCACTAAGAGGTCTCAGCCCCTTCTGGCATGTTGGTTATTGTGTTTTTGTTTGTTGATGTTGGTTGAAATATAGTATTATATTGTTATAAGTGAGTTATTTGATTCTTTGATGTAACAGGTGGCTACTCTGTAGAGTAGCCACATATGTTGTTCTTGGATGTTACAAGGTGACGCGGTGCTTATCCAAAAGCATGTACTATTTTTAATTGTTATTTACTGTTAACATTATGCATGGCATATATTTTAGAATGTATTTTGAAGATCGATCCTAGCTGGAACGTTAATGGCAACTAACCCTCCTTAAGAAATCTTTCATCTGCAGGATATCATGAAAATGTGTTTGTTCCGAAATCTGTTGTGTAAGTGCAATGTGAGCCAACATGCAGTATTTTAAACTAAAATACATGTGGCCAATAGACGGGACAAGAGGAAAAACCATTATCGCCATTGCGATCAATCGACACGACTGACCCAGAAGATTCTGGCAAAATTAGCGTGACGATAGCTTTGAAGATCCACCTGCATCGATGCTACTACCTAGGTGATCCAAGTTTAGAACCCCTGCCCTCCTGAAGATTGCCATCTTTTTAGGTCAAGAAAACTTGCCTGTAAAGATGCTGTTATAATGGTCTACACCAGGCATGGTGGGTACTTGTGAACACATAAAAGGAAGCTGCTGTGTACATTCTTCATCATCCTTTTAAAGCTTCTTACGAGTTCAAAAATTGCTCTGCGCCAATGATACCCGCACCAACTTCAAATTTAAAGGGCGAGGTGCACATGTACCAGATTGCTGAGAAATTTGTCGATGGTTTCCAGGCAGTTTTGCCACTTCCGATTTTTTTTCTCTCGCTCGTGCTCTTCTTAATCGGATGCCAGAAAAAATATGCTGTAATGAAACGTTTCACTGGTAGACGCCTACTTTCTTAGCAATATATAATTTGGTAAAACAAAAAATTTGGTAATTTTGAACTTATAATGAGCGAGAACGCATTTGCAACTGTCATCGAAATCGTTGGTAAGAAATAAATTTTGTCGAGTGTGCAATTTCCCCACTAGAAAATATGAAAGCAAAAGAAAGTGTATAGTAAAAACTAAGTTTTCCTATATTTGCAATGGTTGTAATCTTGGGTCAGAATTATTATTCTCGAAACTCGTGCCTTTCATGCTTCCCGCATTTAATTTTAGATTTTTATATAATGTTCTACATTAAATTTTTAATTAATAAAATTATACAGTACATTCTACACAACAAATTATTTCAATAATTTTCAAAATATTCCAAAAACTGAAACTTTTAGAACAATGTAGAAACAATGTAGAACCTTACTTTTAGAACAATGTAGGCATACGTGTAGATGTCCCCACTTTTCCTCATGGTTCAATGTACACAAAATTATTATAAAGAGCTGAACATTCTGGAAATACGCAATTTTGAGTTACATTATATAACTTCTGAAGCGGGGTGCGCTTTGCAAATATTCCAAATTTAGAAACACTTCTGGTCCAAAGTATTTCGGATAAGGGATGCTTAACAGGTATTTCAAAAAAAGGCATGCACATGACAAAAATACATCTAAAATACATGTATACATGTACAATAAGTATCACTACTTTAGAATTTATTTCTCAGATAATAAAAGTAATTTTCCAAATGTTGTCATATTACATGCATAGGATCAAGATTTTGTAATAAATTTAGATTGTGAATTGTTAAACTACACGTATAACGTCCAAAAATAACTACTGCAGTATCAGCGTACCATTTTACGCTTATCATCAGGACTATGAATGGAAACAGCTCGAAATGAAACCGAATAAAATTGCGAAAGGAATTCGCAATGGTCATTTCCTTTGTATTAATTTTGGAGATCTGATTAAAAAAAACGTTCGCAAGATTTCAGTCTATTGAGCATTCGCTCACTAATCTCAGAAATACCAAACCCTTTTAAGCTTGAATGAGATTATAATTGCGTGGTTTAGAAAATGTAAACCGAAAGGTTTGCCACGATTTCAATCACTTTATCGATTGTAAAGAATGGAAGATCTGTAGTGTATAGGCTCGCTATTTTTTCTTCAGTGGAAAATGGCAAACTAATTGTTAATGCTCGCGCATACGGATGGTTGGTAATGTTAGAGATCTGCTTGGTCATCATTTGATGTCTTATAACCCCTCTTATCCCTCATCCCTAAATCTTTGAGCAACTACTTTCTAAACGTGCTGGCAGATATTGTGCACAGAAAAAAAAAACGGCGACTTACATGTACATGTATATTGTAATGCATGAATTTGCTATTCGCAAACCATGTAAACAAATTAATTGTGGATTTTGTTTACGAGAATATTGCATGACAATGTTCAATTTTACATGTAAATAGGAAGATTATACATTTTCGATTTGCATACAACGTGGACACTCGACAAGTAAAAGTGCGTTAATTGTCCATTCTCGATTACAATTGTCAATTTTTTGAAAATGTGATAATAATCATAGTAGTCTACACCGAAAGCAGCTGGAGGTAAACAATGAATCTAATCAGCGGAATAGCTCGTACTGTATGCTTAGGATAGCTCATAAATTCATCGTGGATTTTCACTTTTCTTTTTCGTTAGAATTCTTGGAAGACGATTCGCACGTGCAAATATTTCCAGCAATTTCAATTATTTCTTGGTCGTCAATATACCAGACGTACTGGATCATAAATTCGAGGTGCGAGTCATGAAAATGCATCGTTTCCAATGCACGTAATAGTATTGCGAGTTTGACAATGTGGCCAGTATAATAGGTAGGGGGAAACAATGTTGGCACGCAGCAAACCTGCGGAGAAAGTAAAAAAGCAACACGCTGGGATGGGTGCCGATGGCATCGTAAAAGGTCACGGACTTGTTCATTGTCCGTTTGTGCAAACGTAGGTGCAACGTGCACCCATGGAAAGGACCTATCCATAAGCTAATTAAAATAGGCATGGCACGGAGGAGTTGGATCCGTATAGAAAGAGATAAATTGCTGCCTAGCTTTTTTAAGACCGACTTCGTTTGCAATCTGTCTAAATGGATGTGGCATCGCATTTATTTTACGGGTGAAGTTCGAACAAAGTTCGTCCAACTTCTCGTTTATTTCGTAACCGAAAAAAAAGTTCATTTGAAGTTAGCATTATCGCTTATACCGAAAATTTCATTGTTTGAATCGTGCTGAAGCAAACTATTTGTTTAGAAGTTCGAAGTACAGATTATAGGCTAAATAATTCAGGCAGTGCGCAGTCTTGCTACATGCTTTTTTTTTTGGTGGAAATTTTAAGACATTTACCAAAGTGAACAGTAGGAAATAATATTTCGCTTAATACTTAGCATTCTGAATAACTCAACTATCATCCATTCAATGCCAAGCTCTACACGCTTATTTAAAATTAACACTAATCATTTGGAATCATTTGGAATAATCATTGGGAGAAAATTACCCAAATGATCACCAGTCAATTACCTTCGCTTAATGCTTGCTTAGCACTGATGCATTCTGGTTAACTTAAAAAACTGCCATCCATTAAATGATCAATGTATAAACGATGTTTGGAATGATCATTGGAATAAAAATTCTGTTTTCATTCCAAATCTGGGATGTAATTTTTCTGTGGCAAAAAAACGGGAAAGCAAATGCTATAGAGCAAACAAAATCTGAAAACGATAAATACTTGTATTCATTATTTTCAAGGTATAGTTTTCAACTCGTCCACTTAATAACGCAGTGGTTCCCAAAGTGGGCAATGGTAACATCGAAGGGGACAATGGAAGGCAAAGGGGCAACAGGAGGGGACAATGACAGGCAACCTGTCTCAAGGCTGCTAGGGGGCAAAAATACAAATTGACACTCCTTATGCATAAAGATTCATACTTTTATACGATTATAATTTTGAATATAAGTTAAATGCTTTAATTTTAATAGTTTATTAAATTTTAATTTTTAATGTATCATGCTTGACAGATGTTATGGTTGGGGGGAAGGACACTAATTAAATAATTACATAAGAGGGGGGGGGGAGAGGAATTTTGAAATATTTGTTTTAAGAGGGGTACTGATATGAAATGTTTGCTCGAAAAGTGGGCAGTAGTCCAAATAAGTTATGGAAACTCCGATTTAAAAATACTTTTGTTTGAGAATGTTGTGTATTTAAGTAGTACTATACTATTGAAGTATATACAAGTTGTACAATACTGTATAGCGCAATTTTCAAAAACTTGTATATCTGCATTCTCTTAATTTCAGCGATTTAATCACATTTATTTGTAATTGTCTGAAGAACAAAACTACCTCGAGGGAAGTGACTAATCCATAAGGAAATGTTCTATGTACCGTATTCCCGCGCAAAGAACGACATGGCACTATCCCCGGGGAGACCAAAAAATCCCTTTTCAAATTTTGGTCCCTGCCACTATAAACTGCCATTATATGCCATTATAAACTGAGGTATGGCAGTTCATACCGGTAGGAAAAAAGAACATCAAAATTTACTTTTCCCTCATTT